>BMAO01013989.1:0-59680 GCA_019973975.1 Trichonephila clavata
TACGCGTTTCACTAACCTTCTCTCAAATCTTTAAATTTTATTTATTTTAACCAATCTCCGCCGAGAGCCAAAAGTGTGACTTATGCAAACAAGATAGTTTCGGGTTTAGCGAGTTCGAAAAAGATATAAAAGGGAGAAATGAAATGAAGAGAGTGAGGATGACTACGAGGTTGATTAAGAAGGTGATTCTGAGAGATTAGTTTAACTAGTGGAAGTATATTGCCGGGAGAAGACTATTGAAAAGGTTCATTAATTCGGTTCGGACGGAACTGAAGATATCAAAGATTGAAGCCGCTCTTAGAAGCAATCCAGTATTAGAGAAACCTGCCTTAAGAAAAGGTATCAGGTCAGTTATTTTCATAAATTAGATATAAATGCGTAGTTTGATTGTATACGTTATTCTCCGTGGTTTCAGTTAGTATTCCGTCGTTCATAATCAGATTCTCGCATCCACTGTAATTTGTTGTTCTTAAAGTTTGAATAATATTTGTGTATTTCTCATTAAGAAAATAAATAAGATTGATTTATTAATTTGTTGTAATTAATTATGATCCAACATACAGATTTAGATAATATGCGAAGGGGAGTTAATAATCATAGGGGTAGTGAGAGACTACGACACTGGCGCCCAAACGAAATACCGGAATTAAGAGCAGGTGCAGGATTTAGAGTTTTGCCGGAATTATTTTTTTCGGGTAAAGAAAATGTGTCTGAGTTTATTCTAATATAGATGACAATATAGCCTACTATGAAATACCGGCGAATCTATCATGTGCGTATTTAAAAGGTCATTTAATTGGGAGAGCGTTAGACTGGGGGTTATAGGGTTCGAGTGTGTAAATGAAGAAGCGACTGCATTTGCAACGCTTAAAAAGAAATTGTCAGATAGTTTTCCTGTAATACGGAATAAATCAGAGTTAGAGGCTCAGTTTTTTTCATCGAAACAACGGAGAGGTCAAGCCCCGTCAGACTTTATTTTTCAGCTATTAAAAATTCATAAGCTTTGATTTGAATTATGATGAGAAATAAAATTGGTCGATCACATAGTAATGCGACTAGAACCCCAAATAATGGATTATTTAGAAGTTCGAAACCCCACAACGAAAGCTCAGTTGGTAGAGTTGGTAGACCGGTATGAGGAACGTCATAGCTGCAGGGAAAACCAGGGTTCGAGTAATAATTTTGCTAGACGAAGTTATGAGTAGGAGTCCTGAGGAAAGAAGGAATAATAGAAATTGGAGAGATACTGGGGTCGGAAATAGTTCAAATGATCAAAGAGGACTAGGCAGGGGTGCGAATAATTTTTCTCGTCGTAATTATCAAAATCAAGGATTCGAGGGAGGAAATCGATACAATCAGTCACATCAGAGAAACAGACCGGTATCAGAACCGTAGGATGGTGGTTAGGAAGGGTCCTAATGATGATTCAGCAAAGCAGAATTGGAGGCGTGTTAATTGCAACAGCGAAAGGCAAAGAAAATGCCAATTTAAACTTCTAAGCGATCGTGTTGCGGGAGGTAAACGATCGCTAGTTAAGTCAAATCCTCCTAATAGAATTAAACTTAATTCATTACGATTATCACCAGTTGATCTTCCGTATGTGCCGATTCTTTTGCATGATACGTTTCTAAAAGCGCTCTGGGATACAGGTGCGGAAAAATCATTTATTCAGAAAAAACATACCGATCATATTTTTCTTTCTGTCCTATTAAGAAATCGTTAGCTGAAGTAGTTACAGCTCAAGGGTCACAATGCAGAAATTTAGGCACAGTTGAGTTAAGAATTAAAATGAGAGAATTTTCGAAGTTGTGGAAATTTCATGTGATTGCTGAGATGCAATATCCATGCATCCTAGGTATTGATTTTATGTCACATGCAAAGATTAGTTTGGACTTTCTTTATAAATCGTTAATCATTCCGGATTCGCAAATTGAAAAAGTGGCAATTTCGGACGAACCGGTTCAGATAGATTTATCGAACACTAAGTTAAATTCAGAACAAAAACAAAAATTACAGATTTTGTTTAAGGAATTTCATGGGTTTTTTTCACTTAAGCCTGGTCTGACACATGTGTTTTGTCATGAAATTGACACGGGTGATAGTCCGCCTGTTTTTTCGAGACCTTATCGCTATGACAGTGTCAAAGAGGGTATCATTAACTACATGTTCAGAAGATGTTGAACGATGGAACAATAGTTCCAACAACATCGCCCTACGCATCTCCAGTTGTTTTATGTCGGAAGAAAACGGGTTGCCGTTAGATGACCCAGAAGCTTATAGGTTTGCAATAGATTATAGGAAATTAAATGCGATCACGAGATATCCGCTACCAATAATTGATGATTTGATCACTAATATTCCACACACCGAAATTATGTCATCACTTGATTTACGCAGCGGATACTTTCAGATGGCAGTAGACCCCAAAGATATTCATAAGATGGCGTTTGTTACAAAAAACGGTACTTTTGCATTTACTCGCATGTCATTTGGCCTTTAGGGGGCAGCTCCAAATTTTCAAAGGGCAATAGAAATGATTCTCAAGCCAGTTCTCTGGCGTTTTGCCCACTGTTATATGGATGATGTTATTATTTCATCTCCATCTTTTGAACGCCATGTAGAACACTTACGAGAAGTATTCAGATTGTTGCAGGAGGTTGGTTTAACGTTGAATCGTGAGAAATGTCATTTCGCGAGGGAACAATTACGTTATTTGGGTTTAGTTATTAATAAAGAAGGAGTTAAAACAGATGAGGAGAAGGTAAAAGCAATTATTGAAATGAAACCTCCGAAAACTGCAAAACAGGTAGCAAAATTTTTAGGAATGACGGGTTGGTATCAAAAGTTTATTAAAAACTACGCAGACATGTGTGAACATTTATATAATTTAAAACGAAAAAACTCTAAGTTCCGTTGGTCGGAATCAGCGCAGGAAGCCTTTGATCGTATTAAGAAAGCACTGACAGAAGCTCCAGTGTTACAATTACCAGATTTTTCCCAAGCTTTTGAACTTTATACGGATGCGAGCTCAGGGGGGGGGGAGGGGTAGGAGCAGTATTGACACACAGAATAATAGGCCTATGGCGTTTGCCTCGAGAACTTTAAACCGCACAGAAAGAAACTATAGTGTGACGGAACGTGAATGTTTAGCTGTCATATGGGCATTAAATAAATATCGCACGTATTTCGGATCCTTGCCGGTTAAAGTGATAACAGACCATGCTGCACTTACCAAATTAACGAATGGAAAGAATTTGTCGTCTAGAATGATAAGGTGGACGCTTAAGTTGGCAAATTTTAATGTAGAACGGGAACATCGCCCAGGTACGCAAAATTTAGTGGCTGATATGTTGTCTAGGAACCCGTTAGAAAGTAATGAAGAACCAAAGGTGTCTTGTGCGATGATTAGATCGTTAGTATTATCGTCTAGAGAACAGTTGAGAGAGGAACAGAGAAATGATCCGGAGTTGGGTCACATCATGAAGTATTTGGAAAATCCTGACGATAGTTCCATTAAGGAATCAATCTGTAGAAATTGGTCCCGTGACTTTAAAATCGTTGATGGATTGCTATATTATGCAAAATATACAACCACACTAGGTGAATTAAGGATATTTATACCTAAAACATTACGTAAAGATGTTATGCAAGAATTCCATGACTCGCCGATGGCAGGCCATTTAGGCAAAAAGAAAACCTACTTAAAATTAAAAGACGCGTGTTATTTCCCGTACATGAGGAAATACATTTATAAATATGTAGCAACCTGCGACCAATGCCAAAAAGTCAATTATAAAAACGGATTACCAGCTGGTCAATTAATTCCGATAGTAACGAATTTTCCGAATGAAATCGTATCTTTAGATTTGTTAGGCCCATACCCTGCAACTAGTCCAGAACGCTATAAATTTATTTTAGTAATTACAGATAATTTTTCTAAATGGGTTGAAATAGTTCCCTTAAGGAAAGTTTCGGCTAAAGCAATTGCCAATGCATTTTTTGAGAATTATATTTCGCGCTATGGAGCTCCTGTTAAGTTAGTCACCGACAACGGCCCCCAAATGATATCCGAAGTTTTTGAGCAAGTATGTCGCAGGTTGAACATAAAACACGTTAAAACTGTGGTATATCGTCCACAAGCTAATCAAACGGAAAGAGTTAATCGCACTCTTTTGGAGTTTTGTCGCGGATAATCACACTAACTGGGATCAATTTCTGCAAGAGTTCGGATACGCTATTAGGACAGCAGTACATGAGACAAAGGGTAAAACACCGGCGGAATTATTTTTAGGTCGAAACTTAATCACCCCTTTTCAAAATTTAGTTATGGTAACTGATGGATCAGATTTAGTTTGTGGGAACATAGAAAGGTTATTTGAGGAGGCTAGAATTCATACAAAGCGCCAGCACGAGAAGTGGGCGAAATATTATAATAAAAAGAGGCGTGAAAGTAATGTGAAAGTTGATGATCTAGTATTAGTTCAAACTCACCCGTTAAGTTCGGCAAGTAAGAAAATAGTGGGTAAATTTATGCCAAAGTTTGAGGGCCCATATAAAGTTCTGAGTGTAAATAATAATAATAATTTATTAATATTAAAATTTGGTAAAAGAATAACTGTTAATGTGGACCAGGTGAGAATTTACCATCAAAGAGAAGACAGTGTTGCCGAGTCGGAAAGTGACAATAGTAGTGATCATGGTGCAGTGGCATCAGTCAGGTCAGATGATGGGCAGTCGAGATTGGTGCAATCGGAGAGTGATGGGGGTTGTCGTAGAGGATCGAAATCAGGAAATTTAGATGGTAGTAGAGATATAGTTGCAAATAGACGCGATGGAGTGGAGGTGAGAAAAAAACGTGGACGAATGGAATCTGCTGTTTCTTCGGGGGGTGATGTGTATAATTACAGGAAGAAAAAACCGTATTGGACTGAGAGAGAGAAAAGAGGAAGACCAGACTCTTGGAGAGAAAACATACAAAAGAAGAAGAGACCAGAGGCCCAGGTATCCCGAGACAAGAGAAAGTTGTCCTCGTCATATAGTCTCGTCCCTCCAGAAAGCGGTATAGAAATGTGGAAGAAAATAGTTCTGAAAGAGCAGTTCCAGGACCATCCCACAGATTCAAGTACAACAGACCTCATCAGGAAAGGAGCTTTCCATACAATCTTCGGAGCCGACGTCGAGTGGACAACAGCCAAGTTCCAGTTCTCACAAAGAAAAACAACGCCTCAGAAGGAGCATATCAACTTCAACGGACTCAATGGAAGAGGAGATCCAGAAGGTGGAAGCGCAGAGTGGACAACCCTAGGACAAGGTCATCCAGCACAGAGGCCATGGTTGGAGACAAAGCCTATGCAGATTGGATCTAAAGTCTAGCCAGGTTGTATACTTCTAATTTGTTTATTTTTTCCTCTGACAGACAGTTCGGAGTATTTTCTATGTGGGCTAGTCTATTTTTTTTTGTAAAATTAACCTACAAAAGTTACTGCGTTATGTGTATTTTCATATCGGTTGAAAAGGCTTTTGTATTTAATTTTTTTCCAAATTGTGGAAAAACATTTGTTGAATTGCAATTGTTTTGCTACACATTAAAGACGAGGCTTTATATGTGAGATTACTTGTATTGTTTGTTGTAATATATTCTATGTAAAAAAAATGTATATATTTTTGTGTGTAATTATTAAGATGTATAAGTAGTGTCTGGTTTCTGGGCGCGGCGTAATTAGGAATACTAACAAAAAACATTAACAGCGCAGCGCGATTAATTGGGAATTTTTTGAAAATGAAACCAGATAAAGGTTATTTTGTTATGAAACTATATATATATAATATAATATATGCCATATTTTATGTCAATAAGGAAGTTGTATAAAAATTCTGTGCATTTAATGTCATGTTTTAGAAAAAATTGACAAGGTTTCCTTTCAGGGCAGCAGTCCCTGAACATAGTGATGCGATGAAAACTTTGATGTCGTGAGAAGATATTAATGTAAAATTTTATATTTATTAGCACTTAAGTAAAGTGCATGTTCAGGGTTTTTTCCTGGAAAGGTTTTCCCCTGATCTTCGCCCGAATGGGATGCACTGTAGGGATTGTATATATTGTACAAGTTCAATAAATTAGAGTGGAGTACCCCTTTGAGTAGTCATTTCTGTTTGTTAGTTTAATTAAAGTTTCTAACTTAGAGAGTTAAAATTTTCTGCAAGTTCAGTGTTTTCAGGCATTCTAAAGTTCGTGAGTTAACTTTCTACAAATTTAGTATTTTTAGGCATTCTAGAGTAGTTAAAATTTTGTGCAGGTTCAGTGTTTTTCAGACGTTAGGTAAATTAAGCGAGTTCTTGTAGGTCGTTTAGACCTTCAATAAGTCACGCTTTTTTTCTCGGACGGGGGTTGTGACGGGTGCTTACGCGTTTCACTAACCTTCTCTCAAATCTTTAAATATTTTATTTATATCAACCAATGTTCCGAGAGCCAAAAGTGTGACTTATGCAAACAAGATAGTTTCGAGTTTAGCGAGTTCGAAAAAGATATAAAAGGGAGAAATGAAATGAAGAGAAAGAGGATGATTACGAGGTTGATTAAGAAGGTGATTCTGAGAGATTAGTTTATCTAGTGGAAATATATTCGCCGTGAGAAGACTATTGAAAAAGGTTCATTAATTCGGTTCGAGACGGAACTGAAAGATATCAAAGATTGAAGCCGCTCCTTAGAGCAATCCAGTATTAGAGAAATTTGCCTTAAGAAAAAGGTATCAGGTGAGTTATTTTCATAAATTAGATATAAATGCGTAGTTTGATTGCATACGTTATTCTCCGTGGTTTCAGTTAGTATTCCGTCGTTCATAATCAGATTCTTCTCGCACTCCACTGTAATTTGTTGTTCTTATAGTCTGAATAATATTTGTGTATTTCTCAATTAAGAAAGATAAATAAATAAGATTGATTTATTAATTTGGTTGTAATTAATTATGGATCCAACATATTCAGATTTAGATAATATGCGAAGGGGAGTTAATAATCATAGGGGTAGTGAAAGGCTACGACAAGTACTTTCAAATAAAAAAAATAATTAAACTCCACATGGAAACATTTTTAAAAATTTAATTTTTCATTTTATGTTACCGTTAAAGTGTGAAATCTGTTAATTCATAGAATAACAAGGTATTTTATGAAATAACTAGACAAGTCAGTTAAAGCATATAAAATTATTGAATTCTACGATTTAACTAGGTATTCTGTAAAATAACGATTACTTGATTGCTAATTGTGAAATATGGCATTCGAAAAAACTTCTTTGAAACGGTTGTAGATTCTTTCCGATTAGGAACAAGAGATGGCCGAAACCTGCTTCAGGCAGGGGAGAGCTTACACACTAAAATATCAATCCCATTTTAATCATATGGTGCCATTTTTTTTATGATATGGGGCTGATGTTTGGGAGATCGATAGTACTACCAGTTTCGTTATAAAGTACAAGGTACCCCCTTCCCTGGACAGCATTTTACCAATAGGTCGTCTCCGCTCGGACCTAGCTCGTTCTATCCCTCTGTCTTCATTGTACACTGCTGGCCACCGTAAATGCAACACCCTGAAAGAAGCACACAAATAACATGAAATTTACAACATGCATTAGCGGAGGTGAGATATGCAAATGATTAGAATTTTCAGCGCAGACACACATCACGAACGCCTGTGGTGCAACCTCAAACACTATTTATGGCTTAGAGATTTCAACGATTTCAAGTACGGCAATTGTGTTTTTCTTGTGGTTTTTTTCAAAAAACGATCAGTTATGTCTCGCGTAGAAAACAGCGATCAGCTTTTGATCAAATATCCGAGTTCGACAGAGGAAAGATAGTGGCCTACCGAGATTGTGGATTATTTTTGAGGGAAATCGGTAGTTTTGTTGGACGAAACCAAACAACTGTAATAGGGATATGTAACCGTTGGATGCAGGAGGGTACGACTGACCGACGTGGTCTATCGCATCCACCTCAGTGCACCACTTCACGTGAGGACAGGCAAATTGTGCGCATGGCAGTGACGGATCGCTCAGTCACATCACGAACCATAGCACAGCACATTGAGTCTGTGAAGCATCATTCAGCGTCTGCGCGTCGCGTACGATTCGACGCCGTTTACAGCAGAGTGGTCTGTCCGCAAGACGTCCATTGCTTGGTCTACCCTTGACGCAGAACCACAGACGTCTCCGCCGCCGATGGTGCGATGAAAGAAGGATGTGGGTGGCAGAATGGAATGAAGTTGTCTTTACTGACGAGTCACGCATCTGTCTGCAACACCACGATGGTCGGATTCGAGTTTGGAGACACCGTGGAGAGAGAGGATGCTGAACAGCTGCGTTATGCACCGCCACACTGATCCTGCATCGGGTATTATGGTATGGGACGCGGTATTGGATATCACTCTCGCACTCCTCTAGTACGCATTGCCGGTACTTTAAACAGCCAGCGCTACATCTCCGAGGTGTTGGAGCCAGTTGTCCTTCCTTACCTTCAGGGCTTGGTCACAGCCATATTTCAACAGAATAATGCGCAACCACACGTGGCACGCATTGTCCAAAGGTTCTTCGTCAATCACCAGATTGAATTGCTTCCCTGGCCGGCTCGCTCTCCGGATTTTTCACCGATAGAAAACATGTGGTCCATGGTTGCTCAATGATTGACCCAGATTACACCCCAGCTGCCACACCAGATCAACTTTGGCAGCGTGTGGAAGCTGCTTGGTCTGCTGTACCCCAAGAACACATCCAAAGTCTCTTTGAATCAATGCCGAGGCGTGTGGCAGCGGTGATCTCCAACAATGGCGGCTACTTTGGCTACTGATTCTGGCAGGAACCACACTTCACAGAAGTCTATAAATTTAATCATTTGATACTTGATCAATATGTTATCTACAAAATAAATTTTGTTGTGCTATCTCTTGTCTTTCTTGGTGTTGCATTTACGATGGCCAGCAGTATATATTCGCACCGTTTCTAAATCATAGGGTCATTCCTTGTATTTTATTTCAACATTTAAACTTTTAAATACTTTTTAAACTATTTTAAATTTGTAATATCTTTATATGTATTTGATTCTCTGCTTTGAAATTTGAACCACAGGTTCCCCTCAGCGTGACCCATCTATTTATCCGCTTAGCCCTCTTTTGATAAGCCTAGGGAGGCTCCAGCACTGAAATATCTCGTTCCCATGTTATTCCTATGACGTTGGGTAAAATTTTTGCCCCCCTCCCTTTGGAATTGAGCTAGGGTCTTGATATTTGGAGGTTCTATAGTATTACGTCTTATCACGAGATATACGAGAAATTGACCTCTTCATGTGCCCTTCCCTAGAGAGCTATTTCCTTTATATCTCGAATCCTAGACCACCTTGATCATCCATACCTGCTTGATTTGATAAAAATTCCTATGAGCTTTCTGCACAATAATCCTATTTCCTCCCCCACTTAACGTTTTTAAATTTTTTTAAAATCGTCATCTCTCCCAGGATTTTTGAGTTTTGCTCGTCCCCTCATCGAGCTACATCTTTTCGTCCAATTTGTTCTATGGTAGTGGGTCGGAGGGGGGCTTCGTCGCTAAAAGTAAAAATCCCATGTTAAATTTTTTGAGAGATTTTAACTATTTATGATCAATTAATTTATAAAGTAACTTTGAAATAGTTTATTTTTCACTTTAATGGTCTACCATTAGTTATTTCATAGAATAGCTATTTATTTCATAGAATAACTAGGGAAAGTATGAAATTTTTTCTTTATTATATACTTTAACTGGCTTGTCAAGTTATTTTATGAAATACCTAATTATTCTATGAAATAACTGAAAAATATACACACACTTTAACGGTAACATATACATGGAGAAATTTTCAAAATGCACATACATATAATTCACTGCTATTCATCGTAATCCAAAGCACGCATCTTCCTTAAATGAATTAGTCTAAAATTGCTTTCATCACTTGAAGATACAATTTCAATTGATTTATTTTTTGGCACCATAAAATAAGCGATAAGTTTTTGAGATGATAGTTGATTGGCCAGTTGTTTGTGAACTTCACAATAACCAGAAATACGTGATCAAAGGCCTTTTTGGAATTTCAAACTCCCGGAATTGGTATCTACTTTAAGAAAATGCTTTTCCGATTTGTTGGAAAGCTAAATCCCTGTATATATTTTATCCGCTTTCAAAGAATCAAGTTCTTCTTGTCCATCTTCATAATCAATCAAATTATTGATAATGTCACTGTCATTGAAAGTTTCGTCTTCAATCAAGTGCGTGCTGCTAGTCCTGCGAGAGAAAGCTATTGAATGCGTATTGTTGAGAGATTGATTATAATCAATCAACAGAGCGTCTTTAAGTGTATATATGAACATTGATAGAAAACATTACAGTGGCATCAAAGCCGTTGAAATTCATATACCGCATAAAAAAAGACAGCACACACAAAAAAAAAAGTCATAAAAAAATAAAATCGCACAAAAACAGGTTTTAATGTAAATGAATGCTTAGAAAATAGAAGAGAAGAACTATTCACCCAAATATGTACCTTTTTTATTTTCCTATTTTTGAAAATATATAACGGACAGGATTCATCTTTACACCCAAGACTGACATTGTAACTAGAGTTGAATTTTGCACTATGAGCCGAGCAGTTGATACACTTAGTTGAAAGTTTTCTCATATTCATCGCCACAGATCCACAGTTAAAACATGTTTTTTTCTTCCACTGCATGCAAATGTAAATAGAGAGAGAGAGAGCCAAGATTTCTAACGGAAAGAACACAGAAGTTTTAACTCGGCCTAACCAGTTCCTATAATTTCTTGGTCTCAATTGAAAAGCAATGTCCAGACCACCATCTGTGAAAACTTTCTTTTAAGTGAGATGGTATTGTAAAGTGTACCTCTATCAACTAGACCAGACTTTGAAAAAATCATCCTTCCTTAAAACGAAATTTAAAAGACTTTATTGTTTGACAGGGTGTATATTTCTAAAGTAGTAAGTGCATTTAATCGACGGAGATAATGATATTAGGCACACACAGTACCGTCTTTCTTCTTAACTAAACGAATCGGGATAGTCAATGGGTTCTTAAATGGTTGGTTCTTATGCCTTGGTTTAGCAAATAATTATATTCCAATTTCAAAGTTTTTGCATCTCCTCTAGTATAGCATATTGGGTCTACTAAATACCGGATGTCATTCAGCAACTCTACAGTGAGACTGGTCGAATGTTTCACTGATATTAGAGATTTCTGAAATATTATACTGTTGCATATGACAATGCTGTACAGAAGGGGGATAGACCAACAAATGTTTAATTGCAACCAAAATTACAATTTAGCGCTTCCGTCTACTTGTTTTTTAGAATGTAGGAAAGGTCTGTGTACGTTACTGACTTAAGGTATTGCATTTTGAGTGAGATTTCTTTAACCCGCGGTCACTCGCGCCTGTTTTTGTACCGTCGTCACTCGCGGGGTGTAGAGAACACCCCAAACTTTTAACACGTTTATTTAAACATGAAAAAAAAATTAAGTCAATAATGATGCACATTTGTAAAATAGAAGATGTTTTTTGTATGATACAAATAAAAATATTACATTTATTTTATACAAATTGGACTGACATTATTTAAAAATAAACCTGCAAAATTTTCATTTTAAAATACACAATTTTGTATTTTTGTAAGCCACGAGAAAAACGTTTATACCAGTAATAAACTTACTTCGTAATTAATGTTAAGGATAGTAGAAATTAAAAAACAAATATTTTAATCATTTTCCAAACATGCAGAGCAGACTATAAACATAACTCAATTGCTCGCGGAAAGTTCTCAGTTCCCCAGATAAATTTTTGAAGGTCGTTAAGTTCCAATCGTCCGAGCGAGAATGATTGCATCATGCCTGAAGGTTCAATAACCTAAAATGAGCAGCTACTGAAAAAATCACATTTCTGCGCATTCTTTTTGAAATTTTAGGAAGCTTTTCTTGTCGTTGGGGTGTACAGAGCACCCCGCGCAAGTAATCGGGGGTTAATCTATACAATCGATGAACCGATCGTAAATCGAAACAAGCATCGTATACCTAGATCTAGTGCTAAGTGCAGTGTTCATTTGCGTGAATATTTGAACAATTTGCAATAAATAAAACGAATTTCTTGTCAGTGCCTTACCACAGTGTCATCACTTGGCCGAATTTCAAAATTACAAGTTCACTCGCCATTAATCCTGGTGTTGATTTAGAGTCCACCCCAACGTGAATTAAAATATCTATCAAATTATTTAGACACCCAACTACGTAATTTTGAGTAAGAAACTGGAAAAAAAGAAGCCAAACTTTCAACTTTTGGGGACTTTCAGCGCCAAATAAGCAACGTAGATTATTACAAATGTCTGTAAAGGTAAAGTTTGAAGACTGTTTTAGGTATGCCGAATACAAACGCGCGTGTCTTAATGCAAATTTTAAACTAATTTTTATAACAAGATTGTTAGAATTTTCTGCAGAACATGACCAGAAATATGATCCTTCAACTATGTTAATTCTTTGGAATAAATGCTTAGATCACCATTGAATGTCTTGAAAATTGTGAACTTTTAATTCTAAAATTTTTAATGAAGCATTTTGAAACGGTTTTTGCAGCCTGCGTTGTTCGATAGATTTTGTTAGCAGTTTCTTGCAGCCCTACTATAAAATAATCAGAAATGTATAAATTATGTTGCATGGTTAGAGCAAATACTAAAAAAGGTTTTCAAGACATCATTAGTGAAGCGATTGTTATTCAATTCTATCTGCACAGAAAGTAATTGAGATCTATCTCTTAGTTCTAAATAGTGCAGAATCGGTATATATTGCTCAGTTATTCCTACACTCGTGTCCAAAATTAGGGCCACTAACATAATATCTGTGAAAATTGATGAAATATTTACTGTGTTGTCATGAAATTTGGCACAAAGGCGTATTATAATGTGAGGAAGAATATAACAACATTACAAAATATGGAGATTTTATTTTTTAATTAAATTTCAAAGCATATCAAAAAGTGTGAAATCCTGAGTCAGAGATAAAGCATTTAACTAGGAAAAAGTCTGACTAATAAGAAGTATGACCACCTCGCACCGGTATATAAGTCACACCACGAGCTGTTATACTGTTTATGAGGGTTTCAATAAAAATTTGTAGCACACACACAGCAAAGCGCGATTTTTAATTCCTGATAGGGGAACTGCGCTGTGATATATATATATATATATAAATGGCTCTGCATCTTCCATCCCAAATATATATTTAATGAGATTGATATCCGGAGACCTCAAAGGGCAATTCATACGGCGAATATCCTCTTCTTCATGCAATTCATTAAAAATGTGAGTTCTGTGTAGCCACGCATTATCATCCTTACGAATGTAGTCCGAGGCCACAGTGCCCAAAAGAACCTCACATAGGTTTCAAGGACCTCATCCGTAAAACGCTGTGAATTGATAGTGCCAGGATCGAAGACGTACAGTTGTGTACGACAGCCCAGCATTATGCCATCCCCCACAAAGATTCCTTTGCCACCAAATCTGTCAATTTTTGTTGCGTATGAGATGAAAGCGAGCTCCACTTTCTCTTCAGATGAAGACTCGATGAGAATCCCTTTGTCTGGTTAATCTCGATTCATCCTTGAAAAGAACACGCACCTGTTCTAGTGGTCTGATGTTTTCAGCTCCACAATAACCGGATTTTCCTGCTGAATGCATTCAAAGGGACACACAAGACTGGTCACAGGGCGTAAAGTCCAGTCTCTGCAAGACATCTGTAGACTGTTTGCACGGAAAATTTTTTTCTAGACACAGCAGCAAGGTTATGAGAGAGCTGAGGAACCTACGTCGTCGAACACTTAATTGCAAGTAGCGATCCTGTGCAGATGTCGGTGCACTGTGGCGACCATCCTGGTAACAGTACTTGTTTGGAATTGATTCCATAGCCGCGAGACCACTTTCGATGGCCCTTGAACTTGAGATTGGCCAGTTTCAAGACCGCCAACGGATCTCCATCTCAAGAAATCATTTAAACCAATGAGGCCTATATAGACCCCAGGGATCTATGACGACCTGCAAGGGATCCACACCAGCCAAAAAATAATTTGGGGGCCCATGAGGTGTAAATGGGTGTCTATGATAGTGGTTCTCATTAAACCAGATCATGACTTTAATCTTTAAAAAAAATTTGATCTAGTGTGGAAACTGGATTTTACCAATTCACATGTACTAAATTTAGTGTGGTTAATTTGTTGTTACTAAGACAAGGACCACAAATTTCGGCTTTACTTTCCAAAATTAAGTTAAAGAAGTATAATATTGGACGTCGCGTTAATTTTCTCAACTTGTCACAGACAGTTTGTCAGGATATTTTAACCTACGTTTAACATTTAAATGCTCTTACTCAGATTTGGGAATTAGATTTGATATTGCCTTTCTTACAGTAATTACAGCAGTAGACAATTATTTCACATAGTCACTTTGAAAAAAAAAATGTCTTATTACAATAGGAACTGATCAGAACAGGTAATAGCGATCTTAAAATAAAGTTTAGAAACGAATGTCAGCATTTTTGGCTTTAAAAAGACATGCCTGATATTTGTCGCAAATTATGGAATAATGTGGGAAAGTTTTTAATTGCTTTTCCATGTGAGAGGGAGTTTCACTGAGCTTACCAATCTCAAAAATAAAAAAAAAGGGGAAAGAACTGGGTACTTATTAACAAAGGAGATTTAGGGTTAAACCTGACTAGATTGATATTAAATGTTGAAAGTTTGTTATTGAAACACCAAATTCATCCTCTCATTAAAAGCATTTGTTTGTTGTTCAGTAACTTTATGTAACTGTTATTTTATGTATTAATTTGATTTTAGTTCATTAACATGCACTTCTAAAGTTTTAAACGCTATACTTCATTACAGTTAGAAACAATTTTTTTTAAAGTAGTAGTACTAACTATATAAAAAAAAACAACGAAAAAACATTTAAGTTGATAAATTTGCAAAAATTTTATATTAGGTAAGCAGGAGTCTACCCGAAACCGAAAAACGTGACAAGGGGTCTATGAGACAAAAAAGTTTGGGAACTTCTGATCTAAATGATTATGAAAAGTCATTCTCACACACTTCTAACAGGGTAACTTGTTGGTTTTACTGTAATATTCACAAAAATGCAGGCAAAAATACCATGTGCTTAAACGGTCTCAATCCAGCAATTTTGCAAAAACTAACGCTAAACAACTTCTTTTCCCTAATCTAAGTTTGATATTGTACTACCCGTTCGTCAAAAAATGTGAAATACAATTTCTATCAGTTTTAGTGGATGCAATTTAGAATTATGTCGAAAAACACGTTTGTGACATGAATTTTGGACATGAGTGTAGTTTTAATTGCATGTGCAGAGTACCGGATCGTGAAGATATTGCTCAGATTGTTTTACCTAACCATATGCGTAATATGCAGTGTATTAGCAGTGTCGTAGCTATACCACCGTATCAATTGTCCAGGGGCCCCAACATGTGTAAGCAAAAAGTCATAAAATGCTATCCAATCCTATTAACAAAGCTCTTATTTCCAAAAACAGGGCCCCTAAAGAATTTTGATACATGCCCTACTCAGGACTAGCTATGCCAGTGTATTAGCATTCAGTAGAGAGTTCTTTTTCAATATAATCTTATCAAATTTCCTTTTGTGTCCTCAGTGTTAAGTGTTACTTTCTTTTTAATTCCATGTTATTTAGTACATAAAAAAGCAGATTAAGATCATCGGCATAGCTAGCCCTGTGTGGGTCCTGTATCAAAATTCCTTGGGTGCCCTTTTTTGGAAATTATATATAAATATGATCACATAAATAAAACTTATTTGAATCTTTCAAAATAATTATACATAGACGTGCATAGTAAAAAAAGTTATTACTTAAGAATTAACCTAATTGTTTAATAGGCATTTTTTCGATTTTTTTTCCTGCCAATGCACTCACAACAAAAGAGTTTTCAAAATTCAGTTTTTCAAATTCTGTTTCTATCGACAGTATTGTTAAGTCCGATAACCAATCTTGTCCTATGGAAGTTCTAAGATAAAAATTATATCTTTTCCCTCCTCAGTTTTACATCGATGCTGTTTAGTAAGTTTGACTTTTTGTTGTCTGACTTTAACATAATCAGTGACGGAGAGGGGGAAGGGAGAACCTCCCTTCCGCCCATAAACCAACACATTTTTAATTTTTACCATAGAGAATTACCCTCGGTACTTGCATCTATTTTTTTTAAGAATGAAAATCCTCCCTCCGCATAAGAGGTCTGTGTCTGTTTACGCCACTGACTGTAATACAATTATGTAGTTTGGCACATCATGGAAATATACAACTTAATCTGCAATACTTTTATTCAGAACGCCTATCTTCTGAAGTTTCATTGTAGTATCACCATTTTCAGTAATACTCTCATTTCTTCTAAATATTGTGTCTCATAACCCCAAAACATTTTTGTAGTGACATTTTCTCAACAGGAAAAAATTGAAGAAAACAAAGTAAAAAGCTTCTAAGTTATATAAACTTTGATTAAATCCAAATATTAGTTTTGGAATCAATCTTGGTTCAGTAGCTATGCACACTTAAGAAAACTCATAACATAAACAGGAATGTATTTAATACTGAAAATTAATGTTAATAACCACTTCACACTGAAAGAATTGTATTAAAAATATTTTTAATTAATTAAATTAAAGAATGGAAAAATGCTTTAAAATGAAACCGAAACTAAACTCAGAAAACTTCAAATATCTTAAAAACTAATAGGTAATCAGATATGAAATTTGGGGGCAAGGTTCTCAATTATATCAGCCACAGAAAAATGAAAAATCATTTCACGACATTTTCCTTACACAAGTCGAGGTCCTTGTAGTTTGTAGACCCTATATCCCTAATACAACAGCAGCTATGCCCTTAATTAAGATGTTGGTTGTATGATCAACTTAATGAAATGCGTAACATAAATGTGCATTGTCCTGAATAGGATGCAAAGTAGCTTATGCTTATTGCCAGCATTTGATCAAATCTAGGAGAATATTAGTAGCTTTTTTTGTTCTTTATGTAGGACTATCAATAAAATACAGGATTTACTGTGTTTAATGTATCAAATTTGGATGCTTTCTCAAGAACTACTGTTTTGAAGATAGTTTCAAATGCTGCTTATATTTTAAATGTGGTTTCTATTTCATTCAGTACTGAACCACAGATGAAATAAAATGAACTGATATCTGAAGCAGTTATGTAGACAATTATCTTATTGATTTATGCTTTTTTTATAATAACAATATAAGAAAATATAACACATTAACAAAAAAGAAATTTTCCAATTTAAATAATAAAGATGTTAACACAAAAAAGTATCAAATGTATATTTAGCTGAATTTGAGAAAATGAAAGACAATCATTTGAGCAAAGTGCCCTAATGAATACTTTATCAATTAAATAAGCAGATAAGTAGTTTCTAATCCAAGTCTGCATAAAAAACAAAATTTTAAATTTGTCAAACTCTTCTTTTAATATGTTTCAAAAATTTGGAAATTTTTTCTGTATTAGGAATGATATCTACTAATAAAGTAGAAATGCAAGTAATTTCCAGAAACAAACATAAAGGATAAATAATTCTACAACTAAAGCAATATTCATATATAAAACAAATTATTAATCAAGAAATCTACAAATGATTTAAATACCTAAAACAGAAACAATTTTTATTTGTCAAAATTAGTCATTCTAAGAGAATACAGCCTAAAGTATTACAAAAATAAAAAATTTACAACTGCTAAGAGGAAAACAATTACAAAGAATGTTTTAGTTTTCTTATAGCAGGTCCACATCGAATTTCAATTGTGTTCAATTAAATAACCCAGCACATAAAAATTTTCATTTCTTCACATACCTTCTACTAGTATTTGCAAATGCAAAAAGGATTTTTCAAATGATGCCATTGTTCAAAAACTCTTAAAACTTCACAAATATAAGGCTTTGTCCTCCAATGGGTGAAAATCATTAAAAGTGAGTTAAGAAAAACAAACTGTCATAAATATCGAAGACTTGAAAGTTCTTGTTTAGTATGAATGTGCAAATGTGTTTTTGAATTGTAAATGTTAGAGAAAGCCTTGTTGCATACTTCACAAACATGAGGCTTTTGCTTGGTATGAATATGTAAATGTTCTTTTAAGTAACTACTGCAAGTGAGTGAGTGAGCGAATATTAATGTTGCACTATTCAGCTACCGGAAGGCTTTTAGTGAAGGACCTCCTAAATTTGAAACATGTTCAAGTAATAAGGACAGCCTGAGCTGGCAACCTCCTCTCCTAACTTCTACACCATGCCAACAGGAGGAAGTTTGAGCATCTACAGATTGAACATGTATTATCCCCTACATAGCGATTCTGGGCTCTAACACATAACATGCTGGCCACGAGTCCATTACCTTGACCACTAGGCTACTGCAGTCACCTAACCACTGTGAGAAAAAGCCTTGTTGCATACTTCACAAACATGAGGGAGTTTTTTGGTATGAAAAAGCAGACACGTTTTTAAAATAACTACTTTCAGAGAATGCCTAGTTGTATACTTCAAAAACACGAGATTTTTCCCTGGTATGCATACGTATATGTGCATTTAAGGTACTACTACGAGAGAAAGACTTTTTACATATTTCGCACACATAGAGCTTTTCCTTGGTATGAGTACGTAAATGTGAATTTAAATTGCCTCTATGAGAAAAAGCCTTTTTGCATATTTCACAAACATGAGGTTTTTCCTTGGTATGAATACGTAAATGTGAATTTAAACTGCCACTATGAGAGAAAGCTTTGTTGCATATTCCACAAATATGAGGCTTTTCCTTGGTATGAATACGTAAATGTACATTTAATGTGCTACTTCCACAGAAAGCCTTGTTGCACACTTCACAAGCATAAGGCTTTTCCTTGGTATGTGTTCGTAAATGTGCATTTAAATTACCTCTTTGAGAGAAAGCCTTCTTGCATATTTCACAAACATGAGGTTTTTCCTTGGTATGAATACGTAAATGTAAATTTAAAGATTCAGTACGAGAGAAAGCTTTTTTGCATATTTCACACACATAGGGCTTTTCTTTGGTATGAATACGTATATGTTTCATTAAATCACCACTACGAGAGAAGGCCTTGTTACATATTTCACAAACATGAGATTTTTCTTTGGTATGAATAAGTAAATGCTTCATTAAATCACCATTACGAGAGAAAGCAGAGTTACATATTTCGCAAACATGAGATTTTTCTTTGGTATGAATGCATAAATGTGTTACTAAATTACCACTTTGATAGAAAGCCTTATTGCAAATTTCACAAAAATTAGACTTTTTATTGGACTGAATACTCAAGTGATGATTTAAGATATCATTTCGAGGGACTGCCATCTTGCTAATTTCTAAAACTGGAATTCCTGTCTTGGTGAGATAACCTAAATCCTTATTTAGTTTAAAGTGATGAATTAAAGACTGGTAACACTTTCATTTACAATACTGAAATCCGAATTTTCACTATATTAGAAAAATAATGTGCAAAAGGAAATCTCTAGCTGAATATCACAACTTTAAATGAAAGGAAGAATCATTAAATTACTTTCTAATCAACTTGCTGAAAAGATTTTAAAATACATTTAATGAATGATGAAATTGCATGTACATGGTAATTTTTAATTAAGTTCTTTTCTGCAATGTAAAAAAACCTAAATGTATATCAAAATGGAAATTTAATAATTAGAAGATAATTTAAAAGGGACACAATTCAACTTATGTTACATAAAACAAGCTTGAAGTATACAATAAATTAGCACTTCATACTCTTTTTAAAATCCATGAATGATTGGTGTGAAGTATTGACCCTTCATTATAACAAAACTTTTAGTGATAAACTATCCAATTTTAAGCAAAATTTTTTACTAAGCAGTGGGAGATTTTTGAAATTTCAAAGATATTCTCTTTATCAAATGAATAGCTTAAAAACTTACAAGAGTTTAAAAATTCGAAAAATGCTCTCCCAAATTCATTAGATTAAACTGCTTTTCTAGTATATAATTTATACAAAACAGTTTAGGAGAATTAATCTTTTATGGAAATCATAGTCATTCAAATAAAAAGAAATATATTAACAATTTTATGCAGAAATATTTTCAATAATTTCTGTCCATAGCCAGTGATGTATTGCCTTATCTGAGGGGGAAATGGTTGTTTGAGATCTGAAAATCTGAATTCCAAAGAAAGTCTTTTTAATTTCTACCAAAAGACATTAAAAAGCTTCAATTGTAAAGCATAGAAAACTTTACTTAAGCACTCCATATTTATGCAGTTCATCTTCTCTCTCTCTAAAAAGTTTGTTTTTTTCCCTCAGACATCTTGGACTTTTTCTGTGCCTCTGATTTTCTTCCTTGAATTGGTTTAATGTATAAATTCAGAGAGGGAGTATAAATTCTCCTATTCCTGTAAAAATAAAAATAACCATGGTTATCAATATTCAAATTATGAAAGAAGATATAGAACATTGTAGTACAGAATATGTAGTTAAACAAAATAACATAACAGACTCCAATTTTTATAGATTTCAGAAAATATCTCTTTTGATATTCTTTGCCATACTGTACTGTACCATTCAAACATTCATTAGCACACACATTATGAGTTTCCCAAAGTAAATATTTACTTAAAACTTCACTAGAACATACAAATAATTTCGTTTTCTATATAATTTCATTTGTCATCTTTTCAAAAATAAATAAATAAATAAAAACTTCCATTTTCTAAACTATATTGACTACATTTGATTCTGAGAAAGGTTGTTAAGTTATTAATTTTTTGTGATTTAATAATACAAAATTTGTGAATGTTTTAAGGAGGAATTATGATGACAAAAAGCTTCTAAATTAAAACACTGCAAGATGATGAGCATAGGTCTAATTAATTCTAAAATAATTAATTCATTATTATTGCAATAAGTAGAATAAGTCAAGAGCAGATCAGTGAGTTTAAAAAAACTGATTATATATTTTTTTAAAATCTTTTTTTAGAACTAACTAATATTTTCAAATTTTGTGAGAAATACTGAATGGAATTTTAGCCTGCTTTATAGGAAACTATATAATTTCCTTTGAAATGATGACATTTCATTGGAGCTGGGGTCATTAGACTTTTGAGAGAGAAGAATCAAATTGACAGTGGAAGAAAAAAAATTTTTTGAGTCATTTTTATGCATAAGATTTGCATCTGTAAAAGGGGGGTATGAGGGATGTCCCTCTCCTTCAGTAATAATTATGTTCTAATTTATATTTTTATATTATTTAATTAAAGTTTACACGCAGCAACATTTTTCATTCCTTTAAAAACTAAGACCCACTAAAGATATTTTTAATTCTGTGGTTCAGTGCAAGAGCATCTATGTCAAAATATCATAATTTCCACTTCTACTGATGGTGCTAAAAGTATGACAGGAGTAAAAGACGCTGTTTCAGTTTCAAGAAAAATATTGTCTATAAGATTGTCCTGCCCCACTCTGTAATACATTGAGTTTTTGCACAAAAATATTTCCTGAAGAAATTGTCACAGTAATGAACTTCGTCACCGAAAAAGTAACTAACAGCACCTTGGCCAAGCCAATGTATCATCCCTAGTTAAGGTTCTCTTGGATAAAATCAATAGTAAGTACTTGGACAATACACAATAAGGTTCAATACACAATAGTTCTACACAATAAGGTTTCATGGTATTCGAGAGAAAATGTTCTGGAACACTTTATATCATATTTAGAATAAAAATGTTTCTACGAAAAAAACCAAAAATATTTGGAATTGGAAGAGAAGACATGATTAAAATAATATAATTCATGTGAGGCTGACATTATTTCTTATCATAATACTTTCAAGATGTTGTAATATGGAAAAAAAGGAAATGTCATATACACATTATTAGAAGAGGTAGAGTGCTTTGAAAATAAGTTACAAATTCTGCTGCATTTTACTGTGGTGGTGACCTACTAGATTGTTACTCCAACCAATCCAGCATTAATAGGGGCAGTTCCTTTTGGTGGAAGGATAAACAAGCAGTCCTGCGAAGGCTAAGTCTATCGAAAGCTTTATCAATTTTAAAAACCTTACTTAAAATACTTTTGCTACATTCAGAAGACTAGCTAAAGCAGAAGAAAATGTAGCAGCAAACATTATACATGAAAAAGCTAATGATGAGCTAATAATTAACTTTCTATAACTAATGATGTATTGTCTTATCTGAAGGAGAAAATAGAATTTTAAGATATGAAAATCTGAATTCCTAAAAAAGAGAATCTTTAATTTCCACTCAAGGGTATTATTATAAACCTAAATGTAAAACATAGGAAATTTTTCTATAAAGCACTTTATATTTATATAGTTTATCTTCTTTTTCTAAAAGTTTTATTTTTTTTCTTACAGTCATCTTGGAATTTTTCAATGACTGATTTTCTTCCTTGTGTTGGTTACTTCAGGAATTCTACAGCTGCCTAGATTTTCTCATTAATCTGAAAATAAAAACAATCACGAATACTAATGTAGAAATTATGAAAAAATATAGAACAGTTAAAATATATAGTTAAAATAACATCATCAGTTCCAATTTTCATAGATTTCAGAAAAGACAATTACCTCTTTTGACATTCCTTGTCATACTATACTACATCATTCAAACATTCAAAAGCATTGAGTTTTTGAATGCAAATGCTTATTTGAAATTTCATGAGAATAATATTTTATGCACACTGGTTTCACAGTACATCATACTACATTTGATACTCAAATAATTTTGTTTATAGGATTATTTCATTTGCCCAGTCTCTTCCCAAAAAGGCAATCAATTCTCCTTTCCAGAACTATATTACATTTCACCTTAACTTGGCAGTATTAAAAAATGTACCTATCTGCTTGAAAACTAGTTCTATCTTGTTTTGAAAATCAAAATATATCAAATGCAAAGAAATTTGCAAAAATGTCATACATAAAAACTCAGATTTTAAGGAGATAATAATTTAAGTTAATCACATGTTAAAAGCATTCATCTTTTATTCAAAGTGAATGAATATAGCCAAAACAAAAAGATATGATTCAATTCCAGTTTTGATAGAAATTGGTTTTTGAGGTAACATTTTTGCTACACCTCCACACCAATTATATGCAATTCACTTTGAGTCTATTCTATAGTTAAATGCATATAATTCTGATTTCTGTGCCATTTTCTTCCACATTCTAAACATGGTTAAAAAAGGAAGTTCATGGCCACACTGTATACACCAGCAAAGCAGGGAAAATCAATTGTAAGTGCAGCCAAGAGAAACATATTGAATGTTTATTCTTGACTTTGATGAGAAAATCCTTGAAAACCCTTCAATCAACTGCTCAAAAAGTTTCAACTCCCTAGTGTTTCTATATGAATAGTTTTTGCTTGAAAAAACAAAAGCAGACAGTACACAGGATTTTCATATGAAAAAAGGAAGAGATAGACTGTGCTTCTTGAAAATGAAATGACATTAACAGTTTTAATCATATAAGAGGAAAAACTTGATTAATAAAAAATAAACTGTTCTTTCAAAAATGACAACTTTTTGAATGGAACTCTTTTTATAATAAATACACGGTTAAATTAAAAAAAAAAAAAAAGAATAATAATCATATTAAATATTAATTGTAAATTAATGGTTTTTTCTATGAAAGTCACATTTAACTGATTATATCTGTAAATTCAATTTTGCATATAATGTCAACAACATAATTTAAATTAAAAAAAGGCTAGTTTTTTGTTTTTTTAATGTGATATTACATTTTTAAATTATGTATATCAACCTACTTTTTAAGTAAACTTGTGACGGATCAATCAGCGACTATATTAACACCTTGGGGACTCTTCTGGGGAAAAATAAATTAATTCAACCAACTTTCGCCAACCAAGAAAGCATGATTATGTAAATGAAGTATATTACATAAATTCTGTTTTCGTGAGTTTGTGTGTTGGCATGTTGGAGTTGGCAAGTAGAAGTTAGCATAGAGCCTGTGAGTTAGTTTGTTAGTTGAAGATTGAAAGAAAGTGGAATTATTAAGAGGTTGTGGAGTTGTCCAGAAAAACGGACTACACCAGTGAATCCAACGACATTGATCAATCCCAATAAAGATCACCTGCAAGATTCCAGTGTAGGATCGAATGCATAGGTGAGATTCTATAACATGGGGATACAACTACGGAGCCTCAACTGAATCTAAGATTGCTTAAATATGCTCAAATATAACTATGTCACACACTAATAAGCTAACTTCTAATTAATCAAGCTCACGATACTTGTACTCTTTATGCATCAGATCCTACACTGGAATCTTGCAGGTGATCTTTATCGGGATTGATCAATGTCGTTGGATTCACTGGTGTAATCCGTTTTCCTGGACAACTCTACGACCTCTTAATAATTCCACTATCTATTGATCAATCCCAATAAAGATCACCTGCAAGATTCCAGTGTAGGATCGAATGCATAGGTGAGATTCTATAACACAGGGATACAACTACGGAGCCTCAACTGAATCTAAGATTGCTTAAATATGCTCAAATATAACTATGTCACACACTAATAAGCTAACTTCTAATTAATCAAGCTCACGATACTTGTACTCTTTATGCATCGGATCCTACACTGGAATCTTGCAGGTGATCTTTATCGGGATTGATCAATGTCAATGGATTCACTGGTGTAATCCGTTTTCCTGGACAACTCTACGACCTCTTAATAATTCCACTATCTTTCAATTTTCAATTAACAAACTAACTTGCAGACTCTACGCTAACTTCTACTTGCCAACTCCAACATGCCAACACACAAACTCGTGAAAACAGAATTTATTTTCCCCCAGAAGAGTCCCCAAGGTGTTTATATAGTCACAGATAGATCCATCACAAACTATAAATTTTATGATAGATAAATTTTCTTATTGATAAATTTTTCAATTGAATAAAAAAATTCTATTTTTTGCTTTACTCAGCAATATTTGCATGTATTGTAAATCATTATTTATAACACCATAAATGGTTTAAAATAATATTCACGAAAATAAAGCAATTAAGATTTTTACAAGCATTATAGAAAATTTTGTTCAATTAACAGGTTATCCATTTATAAAAATGAATTCATAGAATTAAAGATACGTACTTAAAACTAAAGTAATAAATTATCAGTCAGTATTTTTCTTTCTGCACCAAACTTGATCAATTTCATTGGTTATATTACAGTCACCCTTTTCTGCCAGTGTAATCCGAGTTTCTATGGCAACAAATGTGATTCGGTAATTGTAGCATTTTTTCTACTGCCAAATTAGGGTAAAACAGAGTACAAAATGACTTTACTTGATTCTGAGAAAGGCTGAAATATTTGTGAATTTTTAGGATGCAATAATACAAAATAGTACTTACGTATTATAGCAACAATTGCCAATGTTTAAGATAACTCGCCAAGTTGGCAACCCTAATTTTGCATGTGTCGTATGCACTGAATTGACAATCATGTGCTTCATTTCATATAATGTTGCCAATAGGTTGTGATAATACGCAAGTAAATACAAAATTTGCAATTCTATGTAAATGTTTGAAGGATTTTGATGACAGAAATCTTGTATTTTCAAACAGTATAAAAAGATGAAGACAGGGCTACATAAAAACTTTACCCCCCCCCCCCCCATGAAAAAACCCTCCAAATACCATTTTTATTTTAAAAATCTCCAACAATTAGTTAATTATCAGTACAGTTAGCACAATAATTCAAGATATAATGATTAATACTATATCTTGAATAACTAGTAATATTTTTTAAAAACCCTTTTCCAGAATTTTAATTAAAATTTTCAAATTCTGTTAGAAAAAACAAATGAAATTTTGGAATCTTTCTGATAATGATGCGTTTTCCTCTGAGATTTAATATGTGAAGGCGAAGACAACATTAAAGAATTTTGGTAACTGTTTTTGGTACTTATATATTATCGCAACTACATTGGCAACATAATGTGAAACAAAGCACATAGTTGCCAACTTGGCAAGTTATCTTGAACATTGGCATTGTTGAGATTGCAAATAAGTATCTTTTTTTTTTTTACAGTAAGGTTTTAAGGCATATATTCTAAAGAAATCCTGCAGTGAAAAACACTCAAAAATCAGTTAAAGTACCAAGGAAGCTGTAATATCATGAATGAATAAAACTCAGTAATTTAAAACACAAATGTTTTCAAAAACAAAAATTGATTGTGTGTTACTTAGATGCAGCATAAGTATATTTGAAATGGACTCACTAATTTCTAATCCCATTCAAGTAAAAAAATTGATACCACCCCCCAGCACTTATACCCTAATTGTCTAACTTATATATACAAATTGTAATCCTCAATTAATAATAAGTGCATTACCGTTATGCAGATCTTTATTGGCACCAGGAATCACATTCCTAACCTTAGAGTAAGAGTACCAATTCACACAAGCATTCTACTATGGCCATTCAGATGAGTAAATGTGAATGTTAATTTACACCGTACAGCAAAATGAAGGCTTTCGGCGACAGACCTCGTAATTTTAAACTATGATCAAGTGACAAGGAGGACACCCTAGTTTGCAACTCCCTCTCCAAAATTCCACACAATGCCAATGAATGGACTAAGAACCTCCACAGATTAAAAGTGCATCAGCTTTTCAATACAGTGGGTCTTCAAAGGCACTTGGGTTTGAACAAATGATCGGTCACCAACAAGCCAAAGACCATGATCACAGCCACTCAGTCATGATGGTTATAAGTTAATCTAAAATAAAATATGCTTTGAAATCAAAATTTTAAAGAATGAAGTTAAGAAAGTATGAATAAATAAAATATAAAAGTAACAGAAATCCCCCCCCCCAATCCAATGGGGTTGCGGATTGGTATTTTTACCATTGTAGACCTAGTACATCCCTGAGAGCTGGTATCACTCTTTAGTGCGGCGCTGTATAGGCAGATACCAATCGCCACAGGTAATTTTGATGCCCAGTTTCCTCCACAGAGGGAGGCACCTGAGCTCTGACGATGCGAATTTGTACCAGGATTTAATTTTGCCGAGAGCACCCACGCCAAACAGACACTATATGGATCTTTTACATGCCATATAATCATACAACATGGCCGCTGTCGATTTTCTGCATCACGAAAATCCACCGACTTGGGCCGGGGTCAAACCCGCAACCTTGGGTGCAGAAGGCCAGTGACATACCAACCCCGCCAGTCACAGTAAAAAATGTGTACTAATTAATAACATACGAGTAATGTTGGTTACTTTCTCATTTCTAGAAGCAAAAGAAGAATAAATTTCAATTCTTCTTTCATTATTGAATATAAAAGAGATTGATAATACCTTCAATCCTTTTTAATAAATCTCTCAGGTGGTTTTGAATGTATGATATAGATATGGATTAATAAATGACACATCAAAATATAAATGCAAAATTAATTGGTTCTTTTGAACATGGCAAGATTAGCAACTGTATTTTAAGAAATTGCTGTTTTCTTATTTGTTTTTTATATTAAAAGTCACCTATTTAATCATGTATTCTGCAATTATCCTTACTTAATCAAACATATGTTTCAATCCTTATGTTTAATTTTCACATAAGATAAATTGTTGCAGTTTTTGAAACAAGAGAGTTTAGTGTGATATCGAACGCTTACTTTTGCTTCTACAAATATCTCACTTTTAAATGTTTGCTGCCAAATTGATTCACTTTCCTATAGTTTGTTTTTGAAAAAAATAATATTTTCAGTTATTTTTTCCCTACTGGTTCCCCAAAGTTTAATATTTGGAAAGCAGAATTTTTTTTAATTTTACTAATTTTTATTCAACCAAGAACAAAATTAAAAATGTTTGTTCTGTACATATGTATAATTTGTAGTCTCTCTTAAGTTAAATATTTTCATTAATTTTGAGCATTTCACTTACCAAATTGATTCATTTAAAGAAAAAAATTTTCAATTTGCATTAAGTGGGATCCTTTAAAAATTTCATCCTTTTATCAGGAATTCCTTTCAAAATTTTTATACTTTGTTATTACTATCTTCCTTTATTTCAACATTCTTCCCAATTTCCTGATGCTCTTTTTTCTTGAAATAACTTTAGAGTGAACCATACTTAAAGATTGTTAAAGAAAGAAAAAGAACCATTATGTATAATATTACACCACCATATATCCTTATGGACTGAATACCATGCATTTTGAAAGAAATGTCTTACAATGCATTTAACAAAGATAAAAGGGGACATTTCTTTAACATTGATAATTTTAAAATTAAAAGAGAGTAAAAAAGAAAAATAAGAGTGAGAAACAAATGATATAATTTTTAAAGTTTCTGAATTATGTTCAACATGAACATAAAGGGAAATAAGGCTTACTAAGAATTTTCTAAGAAATAATCATTTTAAAGAATGTTAAGCTTTGCACATAATTAAGGATGAAAATAATTTTCTAATTTTTAAACTTAATAAATGAAATGGAAAAAAAAATGAATATATTAGATATTGAACTATTTTTTTCATGAATTCATTTTAAGATAAATTAATTTAAAAAGTAGTGATTGATTAAAAGAAAATTTTTTAAAATTAATGGCACACCAGAAGGAAAAGTATTCTTTGTTTTATGTTACATAAAATCTTTCATAAGTATACAACACGAGTGGTTATTAGAAAAAGCCTCTTTTGATAAAAAAGGAAACATTATCTAAACATAAGAAAGTCTACGTCCTTGGAAACAGAAATCTTTCATTTCAAGATTACAAGCAAAAGCAGCAAGAAAAATAAGTAATTTCCTAATAATCTCTGATGTGTTAATGTTCTTTTGAAGATATCATTTTCACACCTCTAGCGAAATTATGTACCTGAGCAACATGTTAGATTCCTCGATTTCAAAGGGGAGAAATAGCTTTATTTTTGCCATGAATAACTGGTAATGGGTTGGATTCTAGTAATGTTCCTCACTGTGAAAAGATTTCTTTCATTAAACATTAATTTACATAAAAAAGTAAAAGTATTGGGTACTTACATGCTATCGCAACAATGCCAGTGTTCAAGATAACATGCCAAATTGGCAACCCTGATTTCACATGTGTCATACGCGCTGAGTAGGCAACCATGTGCTTCGTTTAGTATAATATCGTCAATAAGGTTGTGATAATATGCAAGTTCCCTAAGTTGTTTTTCTAAGTGCAAATTATATATTGAGCAATCCAACATTGTTGAGCATAATTTCATTTATCATTCTCTCAATATCAAACTATCACAAAAATATAAAATGAAATAAAAATATTTAGTAATATGAATAATAACTAAGGGGAAAAAATACCCTGTACAGTAATGAAAGTCAATCAAATTGGAATCTTACTAAACGACTCTGAAACAATGCGTTTTAAATGCTCAATGAAGAGCTTTGGGAAGAACAATTTTAGCCACCAAAAAAAAAAGTACTATATTATTTTTTAAAAAAATACAATTGAATAAAACTTTAAAATGGAATTTCATAGGTATATGTACTTAAAGTGCTTTTCCTTTAGTCAAGCGAACACTTCCGATAACAACAAGCGAAATACACATGAAAAAATTAAAGGTACTTACTGATACTTGTTACAAAATTTGCTCATAACATTCCACGCAAAGCGAAACTCGAAAAACAGAAATTAGTTGCTCTCGCCTCGGGAATTTTTGTTGGGCATACTTACAGGAAAAGCGCTTGCTTCTAATTGGTAGATGTAGAAAATTAGGATTATTTTGGGTTGTCTGGTTTGGTATAGCAGCGCCTTTTTTAGGCCCCAATGATTTATTAAAATATTAGAAATTATCTCTTTTTTGGAATTGCTTAGAATAGATTTTCAAGCAATTTTTTCTTCCATATCTTGAGTATAAGTTAATGCTCTCACGCGTCTCATTTTCATTGTAAAAATAATATCTCAGTGTTACTTTTTTTTCTTTATCCTAAAATCTAAATATTTTACATGGCTTTAATTTTACAGAAGAAATATTATTTTTGAGTTAAGTAAATGAGATACTTTAAGGGACAATTAATTTTTTAACTATGTAATTACTGTCGAATTATTTGTTTCAAGCTAAATTAGTATGTTAAACGAAAAGAAGAAAATTGTAAAAGAAAACAATGTTTATCTATTTATATATATGGATATATGTGTATATGAAATCGCTTCACTCCAATACCGTTCAACCGATCGCTACGAAAATTGGCATGTATATGAATTTTTTTTATGGAGAGGTTTTTGTTCTATCCTCTTTGTTGTAGCTCCCCACCAGGATGGCGCTAAAACACAGCAACTTCTGCACCTTTCACTGAATCGCCAAGTTGCCATCTTGGCTCTATCACCAACATTGCCCTATGTTTTCATTGAATCTCCAATCACAACGCTATTCCTTACATTAGTAAGGAATAGCGTTGTGATTGCTATGAAAATTTTAAAATAAAAGAAATACAATGGAAAGTAATATTGACGTATTACACATCCAGATATAAATTATTTATGCTATTTTAAGAGTTCAGTACACAAAATTTGTAACAATGTGTTATTTTTGCTGAGCAGAGATTGGTTTAAGAAGGCGTTTTCAAAAATCGACCCACAAGAGAGTTACGAGGTATTATAAATAATAAAAAAATCCTTTTTATTAGCTATTAGACCTTCAGACAACAAATATGGTTTTTTGTTTAGCTGAGATATAAAAAAATCTTTTTGAAGTTAACTTCTTTAGGCAAGGTAAGGAAAGATTTTCGTTATGCGTTACCCGTAATGCGATGAACATAAGGAAGGGATGTATTTGTATATGTGTAAGTATGTATAAGTGTTTGCCTGGGTCTTGTAGTATACTAAAATGAGTAAATGTATAGTGAAGCATTTATACTACCGGACTTCATCTATGAAAAATAAGAGAAAAAAGCAACTCACTCATCACGATATCTCCGGAACTATTCAGCATACAGGCTTGAAATTTGGTAGGCATGTTCCTTTCATGGAGTAGAGCTCCGCTAAGAATAGATTTTGTGAAATTTGAACCGCAAGGGGAGTTACGGGGGCTTAGGGGGCGTTATAGATAATTATTTCTATTTTTAAACTACATTGGTGTAAGAAGTTAAAAGAATTTTCAGACTTGATTGATTATCTATAGAATTACTCGACCAATTTTAATGAAATTTTATATGTGCATACATTGATACAATGCAAAACAAATAACTGTTCAACAATTGCAATACACACGCATGATCGAGCGTAACACTCGTTGCAGTTGGAAAGTATAAAACAGTGGTAGCAGAATAAACAAAAGAAATGGGTTAATAGGGGGTATAGCCCCCTCTTACAGCTATACAGGACTCGCAGCGAGATGTCATACTTGAAATAAGGCAGTTTATCAATTCTTGTGACAATTGATCCCACACTGGATGCTGTTTTCATTTCCTGGATGGTTCTCGGAGGGGGTTGCGAGTGGCAATTGACCTCTCCTGAGCGTCCCAGACATGCTCTATACGGTTGAGGTCTGGAGACCTGGCTAGTCAATCCATACGGCGAATATCCTCTCTCACTAGAAATTCATCGACCAAAATAACTCTATGTGGCCTCACGTTATCGTACATTAAAATGAACTCGGGGCCACAGGCACCCCTAAAAAGGCGAACATAGGGCTGCAAGACCTCATCCCTATTCCTCACACCAGTCACAAAGCCTCTTTCAAAGATATGGAGAGGTGTAAGGCCATATAACATGATGTCTTCCCAGATTATTAAACTTCCTCCCCCATAATTATCGACTTCTTGGACTTTGGAGGGTAGGTAGAGGTTCTCTCCATATGAACGCATGGCGAGAATCAGTGTTTTGAAATGGGACTCGTCGGTGAACAGAACGGTCGCCTCTTGATCCATATTCCAATCTCTATGCTGTATGCACCATGCTAAACGGATTATCCTGTTCGTAGACGTGAGCGAGAAGCAAACAGTAGGTCTTCTGGAAAACAACCCTCTCTCATGACGTTGAAGTGGCGTGTTTCCTTTTTGAACCAGTCACCCTTGATACACGGGTTTCTGTGGCTGCATACACGTAACGAGAGAGCTGAGAGGCTGTAACCCCTCTGTTAGACCTCACTATAATCGACAAAGGGGGATCTTCTCTGGCCGTCGTGGCTCTTTTACGACTTTGCACAGGCTTTCACCCGATTGACCCAGTATCCTGGAACTGCTATCATAAGTTACACACGACGCTGGGCGTTAAATTGAAGTGTCTACAAATCTGGGTTTGACTTTGGCCTGCTTCTAGCCTCTCAACAATTTGCCACATCATTCCATTATCTAAACGTTGGTGGTTGCTCATTTTTAATGCTACATTTTAAAATGAACCGATTGCTTGAAAATAACACCAAGAAATTCGTCAAGTTGTCCTGGCAAACGACATACGCCTTAATTTTAAAAAATTGTTAGCCGAGAGATAAACTTTTCTCAGCTGTTGCAGATGTGATCGGTAGGATAAAAAATAGCAGGCCTTTTGCTATAACATCATGAAAAATTATAAACCAAAACAATTATATAAAATCAAATAAGTTTCTCTGATTAAAAATGAGTTAAAACCCCACAATATATTTCTGAATGCAATTCAGCTTCCTCAAAATATTATTACATGGTGAGAACCTTTATTGGACTTCATCATAGCAGACAGTGTCGGATTAAATGACATCGAGGCCCCTAGTCAGTCTAATTCTTGCACCCTTGCCTAATAATTTATTTACACAACATTTTAGGAATATATTTCATTGCATAAATGAAATTACAAACTATCGGCAAATTAAAAAATATATAAAACAATTATTTATTAGAATCTATAATAATAAAAACTAACTTTTGCAATTAAAAGTAACTAAGTATTTGGTTTTCTCAATTTTTGGCCGTAAATTCTTTTAAAACATCTTGGAAATCTATGTTCTGCAAGATGTCGTGTTCAATGGCAATAATAGCAAGCAAGTTCAGTTTTTCTTGTGTTATTGAAGATCGATGACAGTTTTTTAGCACATTTAATTTTGAAAAGCTTTGCTCACCAGGAGCATTTGTTATCATAAGACACCTGTATATGTTTAATGCTGCCATAACATTGGGATGCATTGATTGCAGCAAGTTTTTGAAGACAAGTTCGTATGATTGCGGTGCTGGTACCATTTAATTAATTTTTAAAATTTTTTTATTTGTAATAGGAAATGCTTAAAATAAACCATTTCATCTGCGAATTCGAATTCGGTGCTCTCAGGATAATGTTCTCTAAATATCAGGGCAGCTTTTTTAATTTCTGAATCTTCCCCTTAGTAAGAAATGAACGAATAACCCAAGCAGAAAAGATATTATACTATATGCTTCCAAACGTCGGGAAAGTTCTTCATATAAGTTGTCTAATAAAGGTAGATAAGCTTCGATTTTGAATTTTTCACTTCTGTGAAGCACAACATTTTTTTGCATTACCGTCATCGTAATGTCGTTTTCTTATGCGCACACGTCTACATTCATCAGTGTATTGAGAATCTATTTTCTCATTCGCCTTTATTACACATTCGTAAAACATTTTGCGAATTTAAAATATCCAATAATTATATCAGAAGACTGACGGCTGCTTGAAGTTCTATTGATTTCATTTGCAAAGATTTATTTACTCCATTGATCGAGTCTTAGACAACAGCGCAAAAGCGTGCAATGATAGTATTTTCTTTCTTCGACAAGTCTTTTAGAAAACATTTAGCTTCATGAATTACTTGTAGTTTTTGAGTCATATCTTCAGCAATGACCTGCAAAACTTTCTGGAAGCAACTATAACCTTTGGATAAAGCCATAGTAGCATCAGCTCTGGCACACCATCTTAGTTACTCTTTTTACAACTAGTTCAGAGTCTTTTCTGTCCTCAACATATTTTAAAATAATCACCCAGCGGCGGTGTGTCGATACTGCGAACAAGTGTTGTACACTGCTTGTAGAAGCCCAAAGAATGAAACTGCTCCACCACAGTTTTCTGCCACTCATACTCCAACTAAATTTAGCGAGTGTGATGCACATGAAACGTAGTGGGCAAGCTGGTTTATCTTTAAAATATGCACTTGAAGACCCTTATAGCAACCCGACATGTTTGATACAATGTCATAAGATTGTCCCCTTAACTTTCTTATATCAATGCTGCAATTTTAGGAAGATCAAAACAGTGCTGGCGAGCGCTTCTCCAGTGTGACTTTTTATGAGAATGAATGTTAGAAAGCGGTCTGCCACTTTGTCATCGGATACTTTCACATATCTAAGTACTACTGTCAATTGATCCGTATGAGATATGTAACTAATAAAATAACTTAATCTAAATTCAGCCTTAGTTATAAGCCAATCTCAGGAAAAGAAAAGCTAAATAACGTGCCAAGATGCTCTCTGTACTCTGTATGCAATCGAACATACATAGTCTGGACGTAGTAGGTGTAAATTGGATACAAGACGATATGTTTATGTCACAGATGCACTCTTGACATCATAGACTTCGCCCAGATATTTTTGGAGAACTAACAGGAAAGAGAACACTCTTTTGAGGGTCCCCTAAAAAGCGAGGGGCCCATAAGCAATTGCCTACTCCGCCAAATGAGTAATCCGGCACTGATAGCAGATTGGTAGAAATCACTATTTTTAATATAAAAACCTATAAAGGCTGTTATATTAAAGTAGCGATTTCTACTAATCTTGGCATAAACAAAAGCGTTATATGTCAGTAAGCATGAATAAATTAATATATTGTTACTTCAAATATTTTTAATCTATATTGTCCTATCTTGAGGCAATACGTATATGTTCTTCCTTTTACTTTAATTATATTACTGAAACTGTGTAAATTTAAAATTCTTGATAAATTTGTACAATTTTTTTTAAAAAAAACACGTTCTTAATTACGTATTACATGGCTTAAAAGAAAATTGAACGTATATATGTATAATTTCCTTTTTAGTACACAAACTTGGTATTTATTTTGCGTGTTTTATGTAACGTTTCAACTGTGAGAAAATAAAGTGGGATATGTTACGAACTCTATTTTATACAGTGTAATAATCACTCAATAATCATTCAATTTCGAATAATATTTTTCGATAGTATTCCATCTTTTCCAATACTGTCTTATAGCAACTCGAGAACGTTTTGGAAGTAGCATTTTCGCAGCAGAAAAAAAAGTGTGAAAACATATATGTAAAAAGCCCCTCTAAGTTATGTAACTATGTATAAAAAATATTGTGGTTTTGATGTGAATCTTTGTTAACTATGAACGCACTCAAAATAAACATAAACGATTTTATTAGGAAAAATTGAAGTTACCATTTTACACTAAAGGAATTGTGATAAAAACTATGTTTAATGAATTAAATTTATAAGATTGTGGAAAACTGAAACTAAAATTCTAAGCTTAGGTTTTGTGGCATAATTCTAAGCTTAGATATGCGAAGGTTTCTAACTTCACATATCTTAAAACCTAATAGGTTACCAGATCTGAAGTTTTTTGGGAGGGGGGGGGGACAAGCATCCTTATTATCCATCCACAGAAAAATGCAAGCAAAAAAAAATTGTTGAAGAGTTAAGTTTTTATCTTTTTCTGAGTCAGGAGTGAGCAAAACTGTTTCGGATTTTTGCGATTTTCAGAATATTCTGTTTATTTTTAGAATTTCATTTACTTCCAAAATATACAGTCGCTCCAAGCCAAACTCGGATACTATAGAAAAAAAATCTTGTTTTGCAAAAATACTTTGACTAAAAGGAATTCAAAAAAAGTAAAGATGGTTTTCAAATGATGAATTTATTGCTCTATTAAAAACAAACCAAATAACGCTAATTCATAAATTATAATGACAAATTTTTAGAGATAAAAATAAAACTGCGGAAGAAAGAGAGCGCAGGCCAAACTCGGACATCTGACAATAAAGCGCCAAATAATTGCAACCCTGAGTGAAAATTGTAGACAACTTCATGAAAAACATTGTAGTTGTTCAGCGGAATTCTCGATTTGATGTTTTTTCATTTATTGCAGAAGAAACTTAATTTATTGAAAATGTCAAGGCAAAGGGACCAAACGAGCATAGAGTTAAGGAAATTGATTATTAAGCACACTGAAAATGGAAAGTCTGTGCGAGAAATATCGGAGGTTGTCAAAAGAAGTCATTCCACGGTTCATGACATCATAAAACGCTACAAAACCAATAATCAGGGGGAAGAATAAGCCTAAAAAAGCCCATAACAAGATTTCCCCGAAGCAGATGAGCGATATTTAGTGAGAAAAGTGAAAGTAAATCCCTTCCTCAGCGCTCCAAAGCTAGCTATTATTGTTAAAAATGAATTAGGGAAAAAAGCTAGTCCATCAACAATTAGAAATGTGCTCCATAAGAAAAATCTCACTGGAAGAAAAGTCATACAAAAGCCTTTCATAAGTATGCGAAATCAAAAAGTAAGACGTGAATTCGCAAAGGAGCATGAAAACAAGGATTTTTCTTACTGGAAATAAGTATTATTCACTAACGAGAGTAAATTCAATATATTTGGATCAGATGGCAAGCCATATGTTTGGAGAAAATCGAATGAGGAATTGCGTAGACAAAACTTGAAACCAACTGTGAAGCATGGTGGCGGATCAGTAATGGTCTGGGGATCATTTCCAGCTTCTGGCCCAGGAACTTTGCATTTCATTGAAGGGAGAATGGATCAGAATGTATACCTTGACATTTTAAAAACAAATTTGCCACTATGTGTGCAAAAACTTTCGCTTGGCAATAATTGGAGATTTTATCAGGATAATGATCCCAAGCATAAAGCTTATAGAGTGCGTTCCTGGCTCCTATAATAATTGTCCTCACGTCATGGAAACACCACCCCAAAGCCCAGACATAAATCCCATCGAGAATTTGTGGGATCATCTTAACAAAAAAGTCCGGGAACACGTTGTTTCAAGTAAAACTGAGTTAAAAAGAGTATTATTGCAAGAATGGGACAATATTCAGCCTAATTTTTATGAAAAATTGGTGCAATCTATGCCTAAACGTCTTAAAATGGTTAAAAAAACAAAGGATTATATACAAAATATAAATTCATTTGAAATATTAACTAGTTTTAAAAATTTTCTTAGCCATCCGAGTTTGGATTGTGCGTTGATTTTTGTTTCGTTTTGTTTTTTACCATAATTTCTGGTTAAAATGTAATAATTTATATGTTTTGTTATCTGTTTTTAATGCTTCAATAAATATATTATTGAAAATGCATTTAATTATTTTGCTAATTATTTTAATTAAAAATTTTTTTACTTAATTAGTAGATTTTCTTTGATGTCCGAGTTTGGCTTGGAGCGACTGTATATACAATCAGGACCGAACATTTTGTTTGTTAAATCAGGGTTATTTGTTATATCGAGATCTAAACAAAATACAAATCTTTTGTATTTACCTTTGGAAATTCTACAATAAACAACTTACACAAAAATATTCATATTTAGAGACTACATGCTTTTTATTCAAAGGCTAAAAATGCTACAAGTGAATTATAACGCACCAGTTAACTGGAAATTTTAAAATAACGACTAATATATGTTTGAAAAACTTTTTGATTCCGAACTCGAAAGAATTCTTTTTCAACATTATGCATAAAAGAAAATACTGCGCCATTTACATCCTGGCGCTTGAAGTATTTTTTGACAGCTTCCACAAACAATGTAAAGCATTAGAAATGTAACTGTAATGACAAGAGTTTTTATATGAATTTCGGCAGTAAAATTGCTATTCTTTGGCTCAGACAAATCATCAATTTCCTGAGCTTCAGTGGCACCGATAGGCATTCGTCATCAAATGCAACAGAATCATTAAAATTTGAAAATATCCTTTGCGTTGTGGAGTGGGATGAGATAAGAAAAGAGTTTCCTGTCTTATTGAAAACTCACACGATAGGTTACACCCATGACTCATCTGCGCCTGTAAAGTCTAATAATGGTCTCCTTCCTTTCCCGTCAAAATTTGCTACGTCTAGGAAAAATCTTTTTTCTGTTCCGAAAAGATGTCATTTGGAAAAAGATCCAATTTTTTCCAATAGAAGCTAATAAAAAATTTTTCAACTGTTGAGATAATTCGTTAAATCGGAGTTATTATTCATTAAATAAGAGTTTTTGTCTTCATTTTAATCGGGGAAAGAGAAAAATTCGTTAAATAGGTGTTCGTTGAATCGGGGTCCGACTTTTCTTACATTTTCAGATTTTTATAGGACCATCGCATTTTTTTTTTCCTATTCGGTACTCGAATTTATTTACTATGAAAGAAGAGAAATTCTAAGTAAACACAATTTATGATATACTTCATTATGATTTCATCGTTCGTTTTCATATACGTACCAAAACAATTAAAATGATTTTGTAACACACATACCCACAGAAAATGAATTTAAGTAAAACTTTTCATTTTGCACTCATAAGTGAATATTTATTATTTCAAACACTGTAAAAAAGAAAATCTTCAACATCAGAGAAAAATATTTACTCTCTTGCCCATGATTTGCATTTATTTAGTACTTATCAAAATAAAATTTAGGCAAAAATTTATTGAAATTAAATCTTAACAATGAAAATGAACGGTACTTTGTTGATTTTTCTTATAAGTTGAATATATAATGGAGAACATGCTTTCCGATGGGAAACTTAAGTTCCTATCAGGGTTTTTTAAAATGAAACTATAATTGAAAATTTAATATTTCAATTATGATTTATTATTCGTGCCCCAGTTTTGCGTATGAGGATAAATATAACGTAGAATTATTCTAAATTTAGTTATTTAATACCATATTATAAGTTGCTTAAAATTGTTTTTATGGCTGTTTTATAAATATATTATTAGATGTTGCAGAGGTTCATTTTACCGCAAAATAAATTTAAAGGAATTAAGTGGGAATACATGCTTAAGAGATAGATAATTTATCCGTTACTTCTTTTTTTACAAATAATTCACTCTTTAACCTTTTTTTTTTATATATGCGATTTGTTTTCTCAACGAAAAAATTGCTATAACTACACATACTATTGTGAAAGACATCTTTTCTATTCTGTTAAAATCCATTGCTTAAATAATAGTCATATTGATTCTTATTTTAAAAGTTAACTATACTTTTGTGTATCATAAAGCAACTTTTATTTTAAGACGTCTTAAAACAAAGAAATCATTTTAAAGAATTTTATGTTTTGATTAACAGAAAGAAAGTTTTATTGTTTTTAGAATATATGCAAAACAGATAATCCAAAGAAAAAAATCATGAGCAATGTATAATATACCTACAAGCCAAACTTAGAAACAATATACTTTACTTCTACAAAATAAAAGCCATGAAAAATATTTAGATTTTAGGAGAGTGAAATAAAATTGGAACTAATTATTATTTTTGTAAAGGAAATTAGATGCGCGAAAGAATTAAACTATTATACTCAAGATATGGAAGAAAAATTATCTGAAAAACAATCGGAAATAATCCCTAAAGGCAGATAATTTTTTTATTTCATTGAATCACTAGGGCATAGAAAAATACTATAGCGCCAAAGCAAGCAACCCAGAATAATGAATTCATTACACATCTATCAATGACAAACAACATCTTTCCCTTCGACCGTGCCGAAGAGGAACGCACGAGGCAAGAGCAACTCAAAGAAAACTGAAATTTATAATTAACGGTTGGTTGAGTGAGTTCAAGTGGATCCAAATAGTTTTTTTTTCCTTTTTTTGAAAGTTATTTAGTATAACTTTTCATCTAACTTTGGAGAAATTTTTCTTAATTTTAGAATTTACACAAGTTAGTGTATTAATTCAAAATAGAGTGTTGGAGTAGGGTAGAAAAAAATGGGTGATTTTTCTCACCCAGAAAATAAAATGGAGGTGGAGACAACCAATACTGGCTTACCATTAAATAAATATAGATGTAATTTAACTGATATGGAATTGTTGGCCAGGTTTGAGAGAGAGAGAGAGGTTGGATTTAAATACGAGCACGCGAATATTACAATTTTCTTAAAATCGGAAAATAACTTTCAGAGTGGTAATCCACTTAAATTAAAAGAATTAATAATGAGAGATTTCACAATTAAGAAAAGTATTCAGAGTATAAGCAAAACAAGAAATTCAGAAATCATAATCAAAACAAATAGCTGCGTGACCGCCAAAGAAGCTTTAAAAATTAAAGAAATTAACGGATTTAAAATAAGTTCTAGATTATCCTTTATTGGCCTAAGTACTAGTTACATTTTGCAGGGAATTGAGACGGAATACACAATAGATGACATAAAATCGGAACTAGAAAATAACAATTACGCAATTTTGGACATTCAACGGTTCACTAAAAAAACAGAATCTGGATTCAAACCTATCAAAACAATTAAAGTAACCCAAATAGGATGCACGATCCCCGAAAGAGTATCAATATGATTTGAAATATTTAGAACTAGCCTTTCTTTCAAAAAACCTAAACAATGTACTTGATTCATCAAGAATTCAATGGAGAGCAGGAGGACTGTAGTTTTGTTATTAATGATCTATCTGGTAAATGAAGAGCCCTTGGTATACGAATAAGTTTATTGATGACTAAACATAACATTGACAGCACTACACTCACACACCAACATTAATACAATTTACAGGTTTTTAGAAGAAATATCGCTTTAAGGCTCCCGGTGACACGCCACCACGAAAACCCGAGTGTAATGTTAATCTAATGGAGTTTCTTATAATTCAATTTACGTCTAAGGTATTGCTTTTAACTGTATGAAACAAAATGCATCCTAAAGATAAAAAAAAAAAAAAATTAATGTTTCTCTTGATTTCGATTTTTTAAAAAAAAATTCTAAATATTTTTAAATATTTATTAAAAGCTTGAAAATGTACATTTAGTGCGTTGAAACGATCATAAAAATATTTTCAATTATCGGATAACAAAAGTTAAAAAGCGGAAATCCTTTATTTTTTATGCTTTTTCAAACGCATATACTTTAAAATTTTTAAACTAATTTATATATTTGCGAGTAATTAAATAAGTCAGCATTGCATATTTGGAATGAGGGAAAAGTAAACTTCTAACTCCGCCTTCTTGCGGAAGGATAAATGAAATTTTCCATGCGTTCCCTTGGTGAAAGGTGGTAATTTATGACTCTTCGGTGGATTGTGTAACAGAGATGTTTTTTCCCCCCAAAATGGGTCTTGTTTTCTAAGAATCTATAGGCATTCAAGATACTGTTTACAATTACATCATTCTTAGGAAAGTTTGAGTCTGTGCTTGAAAACAACTACAAATACGTTTTGTACAAAAAGCTATCCTCTGTTTTTTATTTCACCTTTCTTAAAATTATCTAAATAAGTTAGATTTTATTAATAATTAAAATGAACAATTTATATTTATTAAATGCATTTGAATCGTCAGGATAAAGTGAATCACAGTTTTCGCATTCTTTTCTTACATATCTCGTAAATTTTCTGGATATTGCTGGAATGAGGTCAAATGGCTTCGCGTTCGAGTTCCATCTCCGGATTTCCATACCCTATTGCAACTAAACTGTCAGGTGCAGTCGTGCGAAAATATGATTGCAATAGGAAATTGCATCCTCGGGCATTGTTGTCAGATGGTGGAAAAACTACCCATTCCGCATCAGCTGCCATTAGACATTCATAAAATACAAGATGGAATATGTACCATTGAAAAAAAGAGTGGATTGGCTACAGTACTGCAAATGAATTCAATCATGATCAGGGATAAGTGTACCATGACCCATAAATATTCACTCAAAGCATTATATACAGCTTTGCAAGAATTAAATGGCAACGAGAAAATACCCGGTGTTGTTGTCGTACTAATGTCTGGTGATTTCCGACAAACATTAACAGTCATTCCTAGCTCTACTTTTGCTCACGAGATTAACGCTTGTTTAAAACAATCGTTTTTATGGCGAAACGTGGAAACACTTTGACTGACCATAAACATGCGAGTACAATTGCAAGATGATCAATCTGAGCAAATAATTCCTAACCAACTACTGATTATTGGAAACTGTGAAGTAGAACTTCATCCCAATACATAATGCATGAAAGAGCGAGACAATTTCAGTAATGTTCTTTAAGCAAAAAGGAACTGATTGAGGGTGTCTTTCCGGATATACTGTATAATTATCTAGATAATTATTGCATCTGTAATCCTGTTACTTAATCAGAAAAAAATGTTGGTATTGTGATGAAATAAACTTCCAGACACAGGGTTGTTGCCAGTTGATCCAACGCCTTTTAAACCAATCGCACTATTGTTGATGAAAACAAAACCGTAAATTTTCCAACAGTTTTTGAATTCTCTAGATGTATCAGAAATATCACCACATAATCTTCGGTTGGTTCCCTGGTTGTTATCTGCGTTACTTAAATTCACCAGATAATGCAACGGTGCACGTTGGATCATCAAAAGAATTATACCGGGAACTTCTTGATGCAAACATTTTGACTGTAAAGTTTAAAAGAAAATTCGGTTAAGCTACTACGGAATCTGTTGCCACGTATTCCACTGATACCGTCAGAATCTCTAATACCATTCAAAAGGCTTCAATTCCTGATTCGTTTGGCTTTCGCGATGACCATAAATGAATCTGAAACCCGAACAATATTCATTTGATACTTGGATTTAGAAAATCCATGTTTCTCGAATGGGCAACTAGATGTTACATGCTCACGGTGCGGAAACCGTTGAATCTATTTGAGTTAGCAAAATACGGGTTACCGAAAAATATTGTGCACCGATTAGCGATTAGTTGTATAAAATTATTTTTTGTTATACTTTAAAATGATAAAGAATAATTTTAAAGATCGCAAAGAATCAGTGTTATTCACCACATTTATAAAATTAAATCTTATGTTGTTACTTAACGACTTCGTTAGTAATTCATGCATTATACTACACTCAAAAAGGAGATGAATGAAATGCAAAATTAAAACAATTTGTTGTTTTATACTTTATTTCAACCATCCAAAATTATAAACGAAGATTAATTTGACTACATTGAATAGCTTAGGATAATATTGAACTAACGTATTAAAACAAAGCCACAGCAACGCGTGGCCGGGTCAGCTATATTGTTATAAAACTATACATATATAATTTATATGTTATTAGAGCATGTAAAAGTAAAAATATTATTTAATGTAAATAAAAATAGACAATTCCCCATTTAAAGCAATAACTTAAATGACAATTAACTCTGAATAATTTCAATTTAAATACAGGATTGTGCTACTGTGAAGGGGTATTTAGTAAATTGTTTGTAACGGATAGAGCAAAAAACAAACATTTAAACTTTAAAGAGTAAAAATAAGTTTTTCATATTAAGTTTCAGATATATAATCCCAGAAAACAATTTTATAAATAAATTAGAAAATAATGAAAAAAAAGTAATCAGCAACTCTGTCATTAAAAAAAAATTAAATTCTATTATTCTGAAGTTCAGAATATAACATTAAATAAAATATTTTTTTGTTTTTTGTGTCACTAAAATTTTAATAATGGAATGGAGTAAATAAATCCATTGATTATTTCTTTTCATTATTGAAATGCAATGAAGATTTAACATTATAAGAAAAATCTTTCTTATATTAGATATTTTTAATATTTTAAACCATTTTTATAACAAATATAGAAAAATTTCGTTGCCACTATCTTTGTAACAACAAGCATATTTTTTGAAATGCGAATGTTGCTTTTGGGATGTCACGGGGAGTACGACAGAACACATACTCTAGTTCCAACCTTTCAGTGCAACCAATCGAGTGCCTACTCACAGAGACCCATCAGCCAACGGCAGCCAAGCCACTCAATAGAACTCAAGGTCATCTCTTGCCAATCCGGATATCTCCGAAACAGTTCCTATAGCCACGCCTCCTTGCCTCGTACACCCAACCAATCAGGAACCACTCTCTAATCAAGCCCCCCCCCCCAATATAAGGCCACAATCAACGATCCAGATATGGGATGGAGGAACGCTTCGCGTTCCATTTCCCAGTGACGTCCAGCGACAGAACACATACGAAATGATGTGGTCTCATGACATAATCTAGAGTCACTTTAATTTTTTTTATTTGTGATACTCCCCATTTTTTCATGAAAAATAGCAGAATTAGTGTTTTTGAAGTGATTTAAGTCATTATTCTTGTAACAAAATATAATTGTTTGTAAAAATAGTATTATTAATGTGCTCTTAGGCATTTTATGATGTAATTTTCTTCTGAGGTGATGTTTTAAAACAGGGGTGGCCAGCCCTTTTGGGAAGCGTGCCACAATCTGATAAAAAAAATCACGCGTGCCACTTCCAACCTTTCCATCAAACTAAAAAAATATACAAAAAGGAAAAAAAATGTTACTTGCAGGCTTATTATGGATTATTTTACACCCAAAACATATTTTTAAATGCAAGTTCTATACAGTAAAAATGTAAAAAAAAAAAAAAAATAGTGTAACAAATAAAGCAAAGTATAAATTTATATTTTATGGTTGATGCATTTTTACAAGATCATTCAGTTAGCTTAGGTACAAAACAAAAATAAGCAACTTGAAACATTTAATTTTAAATGATTACTAAACAGTCAGTTATTTCTTAATGTGGCTTTTGAATTGGTGCTTTTTTTACTAAATCATCAAAATTTAGATTAGTTCTTGAAGATGCTGACAAAATTATGTGTTTTAGGTGCATATCAGTTAATTTTGAGCGATATTTTGATTTAATTATGTTCATAACAGAAAACATTAATTCATACCTACCAAAATATCTGACCGCTAAATCATGTAAATTTGGAAAATTGCTTGGTGACACAATTTTCCAAAGTTCGATGTAATTCGGATCATTTGCGGTTAAAATAATTTCCTTATATTTGCTTTTCAGGGTAATATGGTGCTGGAGGTCAATAATTCCAATTTGTACCTGAGGTGGGTAGTAAGTAATGTCTTGAAGAGAAATCGAAGACGGATTAGTGAAAAATTCAATATTTTTTTATCATCTTTAAAATCTTCAAACCTGGCACTGAAAGAATCCTGCAAAGTGGATATTAAATTTTTAAATCTATCATAGTTCGGAACATTGCTAACTTTGGCACATAATTCCTGCGTGTGTGTGACTGGGAAATGAGTTAATTTTTCTCTCCAAAATGCAGACAAAAAAAGCAAAAGTCTGTTCACAAAAGAAGATATATGACTAACTAGGGTAGGAAAAATACAATTTTTTTCCCCTGTAATCTTAAATTTAAATTGTTGAAATGTTCCATTATATCGGTAAGAAAAGCTAAATCCCACAGCCAACTTTCATTCCTGAGGAGTGAGCATTCACTCGGCAGTTCATCGTTTTCTTCCACTCTAACTCTAAAAAAATTGGCAGTTATAGAGACTGCCGATAGAAGTGAAAACTTGGAACTTTTAGTATTAAAATTTGAAATTTCATAATGTTTGAATTAAAATTATCAACATCAATCTGGTTTTCACATCTATTGACACTCCAAGCAACAACTAAATGCATATTTATATGGTTTTTTTATTATTCAAATATGTTAAGGGCTGTAAGGGATCATGACAAAATATAAATACAATTCAATTGAAATAACAATTAACATACAATCATATTATTTATGGATAGTATTTGCATTTAGTTAAATTTCAATGTACTTGATTTTTAACATTTTAATTGTTTGCATCATTAATTTCAACAATACTTAGACATTTTGTACTTTCAATTATTTCATTTTTTTCTAAAAAAGATACAATAGGCTTATGGTAACTAAAGTAAGAAAGGAAAATGTTTGATTCAAATTTATCTAAGTATCGTGTAAAAACCGCATCGATCGTTGTTTTATATTTTGTAGTACTGAGTTTTCGATCATTGGACATATTTAAATTGTGTTTCATTTAGAAATTCAATTAGTGGTGGATTTTTATCAACTGCAAAGTTAATATTGAAGTCTCCACTTAAAATCATCGGTACATTATATTTTTCGCCAAATCTTTTTCGAGTATTTCAAAACCTTCTTTTGTATAAATCATCAAATTTTCGAACAAAAATTGTTGTATTTGTTTCATAGATTTTCCAGGCGAAATATGAACGGCAACCACACATTAATATGTATTTCCCATTCTCGGAATCGCAACGAACAATACACAGTATATACACATTGAACTTTTCACTAAATCCATTGAATTTCACTTATAAGATATACACAGCACTGTACGTCAGCTGTATAGCTACAGATATACTGCTATAAGCATCTCGGTGACGCGAACGCACAAGATTTCACCCATTCAAAAAGTGTCTTAAGGCGAACAGCACACTGCGCGTGCGCCAGTCAGAGCATGTCGGTGACGCGAACCCATAAGATTTTCCTCTACCAAAAAGTGCCCAACACCGCTGAAGAAGTTTTCACTTCAAAAACTTCTCAAACTCTAAAAAATCGTATATAAGTGAACTACTTCTTTTGGAAATCCAGCGCACTCTACAATGAAGGAGTAACTCGCCATTTTCTTCCGTTTCTTTGGGGGGGGGGGAGTACGAAATTTTCGTCGATTCAGAGCACAAGCTTGTATTTTGTTGATACAGCGCACCACGGGGTCAACAACGAAAGACAAGTTTAAGTTCTTGGCAAAAAGAGCTCTTGATGAACAATAGAATCATACTTGAAAACATTTCTTCTCAAATAATTTTCAAGCAATGCAACAAAACCTTTTATTCTGCCAATCATACAAGGTTCTCCATTTGTCTGATTTTGTCCATTCTACTTTGTTAACTTCAATAACATTTTTAAGTTCCTTAAAAATATTATCACCTGTAGTTAAAATTAGTGGGCGCAAATCAAGAAGTTCTTCTACAGTATCAAAATTATTGTTCGTGTAAAGAACAAAGATGCTTAACTGTGCATTGACTGTGATATCACAGCTTTCACCCAAAGTTAATAAAAAATATTTGCAATTTTGAAGTCCAGAGACAATTTGCATTCCAACATCCTGGTCCATGTCATCTATACGACGCATGACGGTATTTCTAGACAATGCTATTTTATCAACCATATTTTTGACATTTAGATCACCGACAATTTGAGCGAAAATTAAAATACTTTTTTATTATCTCCTTTCCGTCAGAATATGGTTTTTCCTTGCGGGCTAACAACAAATAAAGTTGACCGACTGAAGATTTCTTTTTTTACTGATAAATTCAGTTTGCAAATTTGATCCAACCGGATATTTGTTGTTCAAATCATTATCCAGTTGTTTGAAATGACGGTCCAAGTAAAATATTTTTGGAACTGCTTTGCAAATTCCACATGTCAAACAAACAGGCTTGGAAGCATTTTGATGTGTAAACAAATATTTTGTTCCCAGATAATTTTAAAACCACGTGCTGCAATATCCTCTTCATATTTCTTTTCGATGTCGAAAGTTTACTCATAAACATATTGAAAATTAGAGAAATTTAAACAACTACGCTCAAAGCTAAAATTTAAAAACAATTTTATAAAGTAAAAAAGCTTAACGTGTCTTGCTAAACAGAGTTCAAAATCAACTGAGTCTGACAGCTAGAAACAATTTGCCAATGTTACGCTACAAATTTTCTAGGCTCCGAATCCAGCATTCTGATTAATCATAGATACATGTTCACACTCCTTCTGCTTTACAAAGCGGCTACTTTGTGCAGATATAATTAACTGCTCTCCTAATATATTGTAGAATTACTTTTTGACATTACAGAAATCGTAAATAGCCAACACCTTCGGAAAAACCTTTTTATCTGACATCACGCTAATAGCCAATAGCTATAAACTCTAAATTTCAGCACTGCAAAGGGAAGCTGAAATTCGAATGGAAATCCGAGAAATTAAAAAGTAACCCCCCGAGAGAGGGTGACTTTTGGGGCAGATTCGACCGTCCTAGAAAGAGAGAATTGATTTGTTTTTAGTTTCACGTTAATCAACATTTTTCTCGGAACGTTACAATGCTGTCGAATTCTAAGTTTTGGAGCATGATCTTCTTTTTGACGCTATACTGAAGAAAAGAAAAAATCTTGCTTAGCGCCTTTAAAATTCTCACGTTAAAAATTTCTGTTTCTTACATATTCTCTTCATAATTTTCTATTTTAATTCAGTAATATTTTCATAACATTTTTGTAATTTTTCAATAAGTCTTCGCGTGCCACGCCGCGGATTGGCCACCCCTGTTTTAAAATTATGGAAGTAGATTACATACAGGTGGCGCCATCTGCATGTATTTTATTGTAGCTTGCCGAATATAGTTCAGAAAATTCTGGATGTACGGATATATGTATTTTTCATAATTTTAAAATTCTCTAGACCATTTGACATTTCATGGTGGATATATATGAGTAATTTACGTTCTCAGCAAAAGTTTTGCACCAAAATAATGTGATTTCATGGTGCTTATTATGTTTTCAGTATATTTGGATGTCCCCCTTAATGAGACAAATGTACCCAGACCATTTTGGATCATTTTCTGTCTATTTCAATTTCAGATTTCTTGGAGAAGTTAAAAAAATAGCGAATCACTATTTGCCCACCCCTGGCCAAAAGTTTTCATGGAAATTTCGAGGAATTTTAATTTAGGATATTTTTTGCATACCATTTCACAACATGAATCTTTTTTTTCTTCCTAATTAAAATTTTTTATAATAAAGTGGAAACAAATACAAATAAAATATACATGCTTCTTCAAGAAATAGTATTGTGAAAAAAAACCCATCTTAACTAATGCATAACTAATGAAAATCAGAAAAGGAACTGAATACCTAATAACAAGAGCTAAATAAATTATTAAATTTAAACTATTATTAACACGTGAGCCATTAGTCATATATTCTTCCATTCAAAAACCTCTGTAAAATTTTAACATATCACAGTTAATTGAATTACAGATGAATTAAAATGAAATAATATTCAAAGTCTTTATGCAAAACATTATTTGATTTATTCTTGATTTATTCAAATTCACTAATTTTACTTCTTGTATTTTATATATATGTTACTGGTAACTATAAAATTTATAAAAAAGGGTGCTATATAAGGGTATTTCTTACTATATCCCCATTTTAATCCAAGAAAATCTGTTTAGACATTAAAAAATATATTTATCATATCAAACTGAATAATTCCGTTCAGGATTACGATCACATAGTGATCACGCATTTCTTCCACCAGGGCCCACAGTATCATATATGTGATTGCGCTTTCAATGCTCCAAGACCCATGATCAGACCGGTGGGAATTGAGATTGGAACGTTTTTAAACAATTTCTTCAAGGCACTAAATGACGGTTAAATTTCGTCCCCCCCCCCAATAATGTTTCACAAAACTTTGAACATCAATATGTGCTTTCGGCTCTTTTTTTGAGTATTTTAAAATTAGATCCGGGATATTTATGAATGTAAACAACTGCATATTTTTAACTTTTTCGAGAGAATTCGGCATTTAAATGTACGGGATTTATTGCGCAGTGGATTTTTGTTGATATTGTGACTAAATTTTAAAAAATATGGAAAGTTTATTAGTTAATTGGGCAGCAGATATTCATAAAGAGTACTTTTTTTTATTAAAATGAAAACATTCTTTAAAATTCGCAATTGTTTATTTTTTTAAAATAGAACGAAAATTTTTGTACTGTATATTCAGATATTATCAATGATTGTAAATTTTAGTGTATTTGATTGCATTAAAGATTTTATATGAATTTTTAAAGAAATTAGGCTTAGCAGTGAAATTTGATCGGTCCCACGTGTGCATTTACTTTTGGAAAGTAGGGGCCTGGGGAAACATTTCTTTCTTCATTCGCCTGTACTGAAAGGGTTACAGGACACAAAGAAAAATTATTTGAGCAAAATGCCCTGATAAATTAAAAATGCATAGAAAGATTTTTTAAAAAAAGAAATGTGCATGAAATAAAAATTTTTTAATTAATCAAACTTTGCCTTTAAATGTATTTTAAAATCCTCCTATATAATTAGTGATATCCATATTTATAGCATCATAGCAAATCAAGTTCTATAAACCAAACATACAGCCTAAACAATTCTGCAACAAAAGCAATAACCCCATATATGAATCAAAATATAATTAAAGAAATCTACAAATGATTGAAATATCTAAAATATTATTCCTTTTTAATTGTTGAATTTAATACAGGTATACTATGTGAAAAGTATTATTCAATCTTACAGAAATACAATATTTAAGTACACATATTAAAAAAAATAAAATCTTCAAAACTTCCTAGGAGGAAAAAAAATCCCTAAACAATGCTATAGTTTTTGTACTTCAAGTCCATGCATGAACCTCATGCATCAAAATAATAACATGGTGGTTCCTTCACATGCCTTCAACTATTATATGCAAATGATTTTCAAGTGGTGCCTTTGTGCAAAAAATTTCACCAAAATAATGCTTTAAGCTTTGCTGGGGGAAAATCATTCAATGTTCAATGTAATATAAATTGTTATATATATACAGGTGCCCCTCATGCAGAACAATACAAAGTTTACAATTAATACTACACAAATTTGATATTACACTGCACAAAACTTGAATTTAATCTTACATGGTTTTGTAATAACACAATTTTAAAAAATTTAATAACATTTTTGTTCAAAAAGGAGAATTTTCATCCCCTCCCCTATAATGGAATTTAAAGGAGAGGCAGGGGAATTCTGAAAGAATTCCAAGATCAAAACACAGGTAATTGCAACTACATCAGATAATTTATGTAATGATGGAGAAACAACAAGTGAATAGGGGTTTCAATCAACTTTGGGGGGGGGGGGAGAGATTAAATAAAAAAAGATTAAATGTAATTTCTGATGAGGGAGATGAAAATTAATTTTGTGACACTAATAAATCACTTCTACTCTTATTTTATATTCATAATTATTACAATTATAATTTTTATTGTATTTTTAATTTTGGTATTTCATATTTTTTGTTTTTGATTCAAAACTTGAAGATAAATTACTTTTTCATTTGTGTGTTTTATTGGAACAAAATTTCAGCTATTATAAAAATTTACACTTTAAGACTTGATTTCAATATAACACAATACACATTCCCTTGATTTATATTACTTCAAAGTGTTTATATCACATTTTCGATACAACATGGTACATACTGCCGATTTATATTGTGTACATACATAATTAAATCCATAACTAAATAACATTAAAATGTAAATAAATATGTCTCATATAATACGGTTTTGAAATAGCATGGCATGAATCAACTGTGTTTGAATATGAGGGACACCTGTACATACATTACAAACCTTAATTTTTTTGGCATAAATACATAAATGTGCTCTTAACTTGCATCTCCGAGTTTCCTATTACAAATATCAAAGATTTTCTTTGATCTGAATAAATAAATGTCTTTAAATGATCAGTTTAAGAAAAAAATTATTGCATTATTCCCAAAATTAATTTCCTTGAGAAATAAGTTAAAGTCAATTTAAATTGCTTCTTTCAGAGAAAGCCTTGTTGCATATTTCACAAAAATTAAGATTTTCTTTGGTATGAACACATAAATGCACATTTAAATGGTGACTTCAAGAGAAAGTTTTAATGCATATTTCAAAAAACATGAGATTTTTAACTGATATGAATACATAACCGCAAATTTAACATGCTACTTTCAGAAAAAGCCATATTGAATATTTTTTAAAGATGAGGCTTTTCTTTGTGATGAATATTTAAATGCGATTTTAAATGACTAACTTGAGTAAAAGCCATTTTACATATTCCACAAACATGAGATTTTTCCTTGGCATGAATATGTAAATGCAAATTTAAATTTGCACTTCGAGAAAAAGCTTTATTGCATATTTCACAAACATGAAGCTTTTCTTTGGGATGAATACGTGAATGTACAATTAAATTACTTCTTTCAGAGAAAGCCTTGTTGCAAATTTTACAAACATAAGGTTTTTCCATGGTATGGATACGTAAATGTGATTTTAAAGTATCAACTCGAGAGAAAGACATGTTGCATACTTCACAAACATGAGGCTTTTCCTTGGTATGAATACATAAATGTCTTTTTAAATCACCTATTTGACTAAAGGCCTTGTTGCATATTTCACAAACATGAGGCTTTTCATTGGTATGGATCCTTAAATGTAATTTTAAATTGCTACCATTAGAAAAGGCTTTGCTGCACACTTCACAAACATGAGGTTTTTCCTTTGTATGAATACGCAAATGCAAACGTAACTTGCTACTTTGAGAAAAAGCCTTATTGCATATTTCACAAACATGAGGTTTTTCCTGGGTATGAATACGTAAATGCGTATTTAAGGAACTTTTTTGAGAGAAAGCCTTCTTGCATATTTCACAAACATGAGGTCTTTCCTTGGTATGAATATTTAAATGTGATTTTAAATGGCCACTTTGAGAGAAAGCTTTATTGCATATTTCACAAATATGAGGCTTTTCCTTGGTATGGATACGCATATGTAAAATTAAATTGTTATTTCGAGAAAAAGCCTTATTACATACTTTACAAACATGAGGTTTTTCTAAGGTATGAATAGGTAAATGTGATTTTAAAGTATCAACTCGAGAGAAAGCTTTATTGCATATTTCACAAACATGAGGCTTTTCCTTGGTATGGATACGTAAATGTCTTTTTAAATCGCTTATTTTAGTAAAAACCTTTTGGCATATTCCACAAACATGAGGTCTTTCTTTGGTATGAGTACATAAATGCGAACTTAAACTCCCACTAAGAGAGAAAACCTTGTTGCATACTTCACACACATGAGGCTTTTCATCCGATTGAATACTCAAGTGATGTTTCATTATATTTTGAGGGACATCCATCTAGCTATTTTGTAAAATTGGATATTTCATTTCAGAGAAGAGATAATAAATCCTTTGCTAATTTAAAAGGAGTAAAGGTTTAGTTCCACTCTCTTTGTAGAAAACACTTTATTATATAACTGTTAAAAAGAAATTGCTTCTGCAATGTAATTTTGAAATCAGAATTTCTGATGACCTTAATAAATAAAGCAAATTTCCGAAACGAAATCCAGCTCAATATCAGAACTTAAAATGAAATAAGTAATCAGCAAACTAATTCTTCTAATATTTGCCAAAAAGATTTTGAAACATACCTAACAAGAATTATTATGAAATATATGTAGAATGAAATTTTTAATTTAAATTAGGTACTCTTCAGCAATGTTTATGAAACCCAATAGGAATGTCTTGATAGAAACTTACTTTCTTGGAGTATGATTTAAAAGGGACATGGAGGAACAAATGTAACTGAAAAGAATTAGCTTGAAATATATTAAAAATATCACTTCTTTATTTTGTAAATGATTGATTTTATATATTAACCCATCAAATTAAGAAAACTTTTGATGTTGATACACAAAATTATAAGCAAGTCATAATTATGTAGTGGGAGATTTTAAAATTGCATACATATATTTTCAAATGATTTTCAGAAAAACTTACAAGCTTCTAAATTTTGAAAAATACTCCCTAAAGTCTGTTTGATTAAACTGCTTTTCTATGAGATTATTTATAAAAAACAGATTGGGAGATTTAATTTCTTTTGGAAATCATGATCATTCAAATGAGAAGAAATATATTGACAATTTTTAGGCAAAATGTTTTTCATAATTTCTTCCTGTATTTCATGATGTATTGTTTAATCTGAAGAAGAAAATGGTAACTTTAGATCAGAAAATTTGAGTTCCCAAAAAAGTCTAATTTCCACCTAAAAACATTCTTCAGAAACTTTCCTGTAAAGTATAGAAAACTTTACTTAATTTCACATTTATATGTAGTTCATCTTTTTTTTCTAATAAATTTAATGTTTTTCTCACACATAACTTGAATTTCTTCTATGCCTCTGATTTCCTTCCTTGAGTCAGCTTAACTTATGAATTCTGTATTCTTTTCTATATTCTTTTATTTCTGTAAAAATAAAAAGTGAGAACTATTAATATTCAAAATATGAAAAAACATATCACACTATTAGAATATATAGTTAAGTGAAATAACATCATAGGCTGCAATTTTCACAGATATCTGAAATTATTTCTTTTGACATTCTTTGTCAAACTATACTATACCACTCAATCACTAATTAGTATTTTGAGTTTTTCAAAGTAAATAATAACTTAAAGTTTCACACAAATAATCACTTTCAAAACTATTTATTTGTCATCTGTTTAAAAAAAACACTCATTATTTTAAAACTATATTGACCACACTTGTTTTTGAGAATAATTGTTACCTTCATTTTCTTATGTTGTAATAATGAAAACTTTTTATTCCTTGTAACTGAATATATAAAGGAGGATATTTGACACCTGAATGCTCGTAATTTAAGACAGTGTAAAAGGATGACAAAGTCTAACAATTTCTAAAATAATTAATTCATTATCATTGTAATAAATACAATAATTCAAGATTTAATCTGTGTTTAAAAAATGACTAAGCAATTTACAAATGACTTTTTCAGAATTAAAATTTTCAAACATTGTAAAAAGAAATGAGACATTTTAACCTACTTTACAGGTAATGATGTGGTTTCCAAAGAGATGTTAACCTCCCTCTAAAACAGATGCTTTTGACAGAAAATTGACAAATTGTCAGCTGAAGAATATCATGTGCTTTAATTAATATTTTTATATTTAAATAAAGTTTTATACATAGTAATATTTTTCATTCCTTTAAAAACTTAAGCCAAATGAAGATATTTTTATTTCTAAGGCTCAGTATAAGAACAGCCATGTCAAAATATCATAATTTCCTCCTGTTTAATTTTTAAGGAAAATATACACTATACAGATTATCATGCTTCCCTCTGTCATACATCAAGAAGCACTTTGCACCCATATAATTTCGTGAAGAAATGGTTATAGTAAAGAATTTTTTTTAATCATAGCAACTATTGGTACCATGACAGTTATTTTTTACACTTTGTCATCACTAATCAAGGTTTTCTCCGAAAAAATGCACAGTGAGTATGTGGACCTACTTCTACACACAATAAGGTTCTAGGGCATCTGAGAAAAAAATTTCTGAATCTCTTTACATCATGTTTAATGTTTAATAGCTTCTATGAAAAAGCTATAAAATATTTTAAATTGGAAGACATGAACAAAAAAAATTTACTTCAGATGTAACTGATATTACTTCATATCTCAATACTTTCAATAAAATGTCATAAATGGAAACTGAAATATTGCATACACATTTGCAGAAGTAGAGTATTTTGGAAATAACCTCTAAATTAAGGAGAATCTCGCTGTGCTTATCAGAAAATTGTTTGGAGGGTAAGAAATATATATATACTTGATCATTGAGCAATATCCTGTTTCAAGGGGCTGTTCCTTTTGTTGGAAGAATCCGCGAGCAGCCCTGTAAAGGTTGCTTATCAAGAGAAAATGATTTATAATATAAATTTTAAAAAACCTTACCTAAAATACCTTTGGTGCATTCACTAGAATAGGTACAAAGTCCAGCAGCAAATATAATTGGTGAAAAAGAAATTAATGAGCTAATTGTAGTGTCTGGCTACTGTTGGCGGAAGATTATGGAATGTTGGCACTATTTAGTGCGTCTTAGGCAGTGGGTTACTGTTTTTAGGGAGAAGGTGATTGACCCTCAAAGGTGACGGTCAGGGAAGAGAGAGTCCCTTGTTTTTGGGAGCGCTGTGAATTGCGCTTGTGTTTTGTGGTATTAAGAGAGATAGAATTCTGCTCTGGTGACACAACGTGCTGTGTCCGAAAGTAAAAAGTAATAAAGACATTACACTAATCATTAGCTCTCCAAAGCAAAAGATGTAGCATAGTATCTGAGAGAGAAAACGATAGTTTGTGATATTTGAAAATCTAAAATCCACAAAAAGAATTTTCCACTTTGACTTAAAAAATTCCCATGTAAAACAGAGGAAACTTCAATAAAACACTATATTTATACAGATCATCTTCTATTACACTAAATTCTTTTTTTCTTACAGGTATCTTGGTATCTGTCTACCTTTATGATTTTCTTCCTTGTGTTTGTTCACTTCATGTATGATTTCTGCAGTTCACTAAATTCTCTTATTCCTCTGAAAATAAAAACAGCCATGTGAATATCAAAACAAAAAATATGAATAAATGTATGGTACAATTAGAATATAATTAGACAAAATAACATTACATGCTCCAATTTTCATGAATTTCAGAAAGAAAAAAAACTATTAGGTAAAAGGTACCAAACTGTTTTAAAAATAGTACTATCTTGTTTTTAAACTAGAGTAAAGTAAATCCATAGAAATAGGTAAAAAATGAAATACATTAGAAATGTATGTATATTAAGTTAAACACATGTTAAAAACATTTAATTTTTGTTGGTAACATTGAAATTGGAAGAATTGTGATTAGTCAGTTTAATCTACTGATTTAACATCTCTACAATAGCGTATTTACTCAAATCTAAGCTGCACTATTTTTTGATGTTAATGTTACTGAAAGTCGGGTGTGGCTTAGAATCAAAGGCAAAGCATTTGTGCGGGGTGGAAGGAATTGAATAGCCCCCCTTTAAAAAGGAAAAATGTAACCGTCCATTCTGGCCACTTGCATCCTGGCTTATCTCATTCTGCAATTTATCTCCAGTATTAAGTCTATCCTAATCATCATTGTCTGCTCATGTTTAGGAAATATTCTGTATATGCTTTCTTTTAATCATCTAAACATCAGATACTGAAACAAAGGAGCAGCTACTGAAAATTTGATATGGATGAAACAAATATATGTCAAAGGTGCAAACAAAAAATAATTTTTGCCTCCAAATGTTCAACAGTCTTCAATAAATTTTATACATTCTTCTATTAATTTATTCTTTTTTAAAAAATGTGGTATGACAAATGCATTGGATGGCAAAGAAGATTATACCATGTGAGAAAATAGCGAGGTAGGCCCCAATTGAAGTATTGGGCATTCATCACATAACCGAGTTCCAAGTTTTGTTTCGATGGCTACGAGATCACAAGGTAGTTCACGACAACCTCCCACTATGAATTTTCCATCTACCTTAAGCCCCATAAGAGAGGATTTCAATGGGTTTTTCACGATCATAAATATTTAAATTAAAAGCAACTAACTTCTTTCTGTGAAGAGTATTGAAATACACTTGCAAATAATTTGTTGACTAAGAACTTTAAAATGAAAATAAACAATTATAGTTCCTGTGCAACTTGATAAACACAAAGTGTATGCATCATGTTTGCATACCCCTGTATATTTTCCACCAAGTACTGTTGTAAATATATTTGCAATTCCGGAAATCATAGTTTCTCTCTTGAGATGTACCTCAAAATAAATGATTGCTGTGTCAAAAATAGCTTTTGTGGCACATTTTTTCCCCATTACCTTTAAATGTAACATGGAAGGTTTGTCGCATTATATCTGTAGCAGTAGTTTAGTTCTAAATTGGATCAAGCTCTTTTTAACTTATCTCAGTTTTCTTTTCCACTAAGGAGAATTCATTGTTTTTAGGTACAGTTATTTGCTGCATTTTTCTACATAGTAAATGTGGTGCTTTTTCCACAATACACAAGCCACCAGCTTTCTATAATTGCAATCCTGACTATCCCTTTTAAACATAAAAACCAAATGCAAGATTGTTGAAGAAGTGTCTCCCTCTGCCTTAAAGGTATTTTTCTTACTCTTAAAACATCCCTAGAATAATGTGAATTTGAACAGAAAACAAACTGGTTTGACATGTGAGATGAAGTTAAAAGATTTGCTGCATTAGGTAACATCATAAAAATTCTCCATTCTTAAATTTGTTCTCTCAATCACTTTTTTCTCACTGAAAATTTTTTATTATACTTTACTTTAACATTTGAAGTAATAAAACTTCAAAAAGCAATCAAAACATGTTCATCTGCTTCAACTTCATCCTGTTAAGCTTCTGTGAAATACATTATAATGCATTTTTTAAAATTTTACTCCAAACAGAATCATCTAAGTTCACTGCTTGAGCTCTATGAAAAGCAGATCCATAGTGTGCCCAGGCAACAAGAGTTTCTTCAGTTTAACTAGAGGAAACAATATTCAAGCATTTACAGAATGCAATTGTTTAATTTCTCATTCTATGTTATCATTAATATAGATTTCTCTTCAATTAGCTTTAATTTATTAATTTTATAATCATAATTCAGTTGAATTTCTCCAATAAAGGAATTACCAAGCAGGAATAAAAAACTTTCTATCTTTTAATACTATTTCCATAATGAATTAAAAGAAAGTATACAAAATATTTCTGATTCGCTTGAAAAAAGTAGCTTTCATCTTGTCAGTAGAAGCAGGATGATCTGTTTGGAACATTGAAATCAGAAGAATTGTGATTAGTTAGTTTAATCTATTGTTTTAAAATCTCAAAAATACTTCAAAAAGTGTAAGATGGCATTAAATATCTTTCAATAAATATAAATTCTATAGTTATTTAGTAATTATTTAAATTTCATGAATAACAACTAAAATCTATTTTTATCCTCACTCTTATAAAAATTAGAACATAAAACCTTTGTTGTTTCCATAAGTAAATATAAAACAAAGCAAAAAAATAAATAAATAACAAAGATAATAAACATCAAAAACAAAGATAATAATTGGGTCGAAAATCAACACCTGATGCAAAGTGAATTGATGCAATGGAAACAATGATGTGATGAAATACCAGTTTGGCTAGAAACCAGTTTTGAAGTAATGCTTCTGCTACACCTCCACACATTAGCCTTTTGAGTCTTTTTTTTTAATGTTAAATATATACAATTCTGATCTCTTGCATTATTTACTTCTTGTTTGACATTCTAAAGATGGTGCGAAAAGCAATTTCACTGACCACACTGTACAAACCTTCAAAGGGAGGAAAATCAATGTACTGGCACCTCAAGAGAAACACTGAATGCTTATTTTCAACTACAATAAAAAAACTCTTGAGAATCTATCAATCAAATTACTAAAAATGTTTCTCAATCAAGTAGTATATCTAAAAGTTTTATGAATTTATTTGAAAAAACAAAAGAGGTCAGCACATAGAATTTTCATGTGGAACTTTGTTTGATTAGTAGGTGCAATAAATGAGCCAAAAAAAAATGAAATATAAATACTTAGATAAAAACAAATTTTTTGCGTACACTTTCTTTTTCTTCAACAAATTAACCCTTAACCCTACACAGTAATGAAAGGAAATATGAAAACAAACACCAAGATTAGGATAGGCAATTAAGCTGGAATCTGAAAAACTTTGCAGCACAAACTTTGAAAAAATCAGTTTTAAGTATCAAGGACTATCTTATTCAAAACAAAAAACTCAATCGAATAAAGCATTAAATTATATATTTCACTTGTACAATATCATTTTAATGTGCTTTTTGTTTGGTGAAGCGAATACTTCCGACAATGGCAAGCAAAATACACATTAAGTACAAAAAGTACTTACTCAAACTTGCAATTAAATTTT
>BMAO01013990.1:0-47388 GCA_019973975.1 Trichonephila clavata
TATGGGAAATAATTTTTTCCACTTTCATATCATAACATATTCTTAAAATTCGCATGTATTTTCATTAATGCATTTTGCATCTTAATATATATTAATTACAATGCATGTTTAGTTTTCTGCAAAGATGTTTTTTAAATAAATAATTAAATATTGCTAATATTTGTTATTTGATACTTAATATAATTATATATTAAGGCAATTATACTTTGAAATAAAGTCACACACATGCTTCAGTTTTTTTCTTCCCTTTTTAACTAAATCTCTCATAAATATATTTTATCATTAGAATTTATATTTATATTTAAAAGCGAGAATTAGAGGAGTATTTATTTATTCGTATTTAGTTTCAGAAAAAAAGCAAACAAATAATTAAGGATATGTTTTTAATTATGTTAAGAATACTGTTTATATTAATTTTAATTTATTAACTGATAATTAATACATGAGTGTGGATAAAGAAAATTTATTTTATTTATAATATGCACAAAAATACCTCAAATGTATGTATACGTAAAAATGTGCTCCCTGTAAAAAGATTTGCAATTGTTTTCATAATATATGAAATGAATCAATCGAAGAAAAATACCTTAAGAAAATAACTTACCAGAAAAAATGGAAAACAAAAATTCTGTCATAAGGTAAAAATATAAGACCTAAGAAATCTATATTTCAATTTCTCTATTTCAAAAATTTAAAAGTTGTCATTGTTGACATTGCTTTAAAAAATGACAGAAACCCCTTTTTCCAACATAAGTTGAAAAATAACGGAATCCATCTCTGTCATCTAAAAATAGAAAAAACAGATGTCACCCCCAAAACACCTTTCCTTTAAGAAGAAAAAACTTTTGTAAAAATCTTCAGGCAATACCTTTGTACTGAACATCCGTCAGAATTATGATTGAGGAGATGTATACGAAAGTTTTGGGTTCTTCCAGAAGTAAGGCTTTTTTTATATTTAACATAATACAAAAGTATAGGAAAATGTGATATTTGCTGAGAATAACGTGTCATATTTCGACCTTTTAAAATTCTTATATTGAATTTTCTTATACATTGATTATTTTTCAACGAAATTGTGAATGGTCGTGGTAAACTAGTGGCCATGGTCGCTAACTTGTGGCCAGCATATTAGAGTCACGAGTTCGAGCCGCTGGTGTTGCTAAAAACCTTTCATGTGGAGGTTTTTTTTTAAAAAAATATTCTAATGGGACTGCAGATTGGTGTTTTACCATTGCAGACCTAGTGCATTTCCCGTGAGTTGATATCTCTTTTTAGTGCGGCACCATATAGAACAGGGCACTCAACCTTTTTTTTCTACCGGGTAACATATATATGTCTACTATTTCACGCGGGCTGCAACATGAGGATTAATAAAGGGGGAGGGGATAAATGCTTTAAGACCAAGATAACATTGAAAATTTAAAAAGTGGAAATTGATCAAAAAATTAAATTTTCAATTTTGCTTTTTTTAATTATTATTTTTTATATTTTTTTGTCACTGAATTTTCCTAAATTGAAAGCATTTAATAATTACTCTTTCACAATTTCTGCATCAGTGAACTGTTTAATATGATTACCAGTGATATAATAAATTTCATAGTGTGCCTTCGTTATCGCTTTGATATTACAAATGACAAAACACTTTTTTGCTGTTGCAAAGATTATTCAAGAAAGCTTATTTATATCATCTCTTGAAAGAGACCTTCAAGGAAATATATCGTTGAATGATTCCTGTTTATTGGTATTTCTTAAATACTTTCGTGACAATCAATTCAAACAATTACTGAACCATGCTTGTTTTTCACTACAAAGTAGTCAACTTCCCACAATCTTCTTGAAACTATTTTTTTCGAATGTTTTTCGCTCCCAAGATATGAAAGATAGTTAAAAATTAGTTCCACTCATAAAATGGCCGCTACTTCACTGTTGTCTATTATCACTAATCAGAAAAAATATAAACTTATACCCAAACGACATAGACAGCAAAAAGCAAAATTGATATATTTGACATTTTAACAAAGAGTTTCCCACCAAATTTTCATAAATAAATAAATTTTTCAGAGCAATGGGCCGTGACAGGGCTACTTAAAAAGGCCCGCTTGGCTCCATGCGGTCCTCGGGCAGCAGGTGGAGTATCGTTGATATATAATCTATATCAACATTTTTGTGTGGATTCATTGTAGATTTGCTTTTTGCTGTTGATGTCACATGATTGTAAATTCATTTATTTTTTTTCTGATAAGTGATAATAGACAACAGTGGAATAGCGACCATTTTATGAGTGAAACTAATTTTTAACTATCTTTCATATCTTGAAAGCGAAAAATATTTGAAGAAAATAGATTGCCTATATTATAGACGGATAACAATCGCCGCAGGTAATATTGACACTCAGTTTACTCACCAGAGGGAGGAACCTGAGCTCTGGCGATGCAAAACCGTACTTCAGATGTGTAGAGGGGTAATGCAAGTGAAATCAGACTAGGTTCAAAGTCCTTCAGTTGGCGTGATGTGGAAGGGGTGGTGCCAACTCCGGTTATGTCCTTGTCACTTGAGTGTGGCTCAGAATTATGAAGTCCGTCACCAATAGTACTCGTGTTGATTCAGATTAAAATGCAAATTAAAATCAAATTCAACGAATTGCAACACATGTATGTCGTAATATTTTAAATTATCCAATAGATATGATCCAATAGATCATAACCGAAACTTTTTTTTACTTTTCTGGCATATAATTTAGACGGAGACTTAAAAATGTTTGATGCATCTTAAGGTACATAAGCCTTCGTCAGTAAAGCTTTGATCTTTGAAGATACGCAGTCTTCAGTATATCCTATAATTAAATTAATTAGTAAATTGATGCGTAATCTGTTATTATATAGTGATTAGTGATATCAAAGCTGTTATTAAGGATTGTTCCCTAAATAACGACGCCAGAAACTGCTATAATTACGTCATAATGTAATTTTGATGTCTGAAAGTGAAACGGTGTTTTAAATAATAAGTTTTAATGATGCTTTTTAATTTTCTTGGTCTGCAGACAAGCAAATTAAATAATTTAGAAAATATTTAAAACCGAAGCCCGGGTTCTTCTATTTTAAATATTTTCCCAAATTTTGGTTTTTTGAATGAATATTATCAAAAATAGAGAAATGATTATTATATATATGATAATTTTTATCAATGTAGAGAATTTATAATTAAATAATAACAAAAATGATAGGAAGTTTGGAAACAGTAAATTTATTAATGCGTTCTGTTTTAAAGAAATTTGTAAAATATATTCTATTTCCAAGGTACGTAATTCTTAAGCTAAAATTTTAAATTTATATTCATGAGTCTTTTATTCGAATAAGAGTAAAATTTATTAAAATATTTTGCAGAACAAAATAAAGAATATGTGCTCAATTCGAAGCAAATTTAAAGGTTTATTTTTGTTTGTTATAAATATATGAATAATTATACATGTATCTCTCTTTCATATGTTATAATTGTCCATATTGAACACATTTCAAGTATTCAATAATTTAAAAGTAGTGAATAAAAATTAATTATTTACATCAAAAAGTTTGGAAATTACACAATAATCACATCAAATATTTATTTGCAAATTTAGTTGCAAACAAACATATTTTTATAATAAATTTCAGTATTTTGTGAAATATTTGTTTCAATATTTTAACTTCAAGTTTATATATATAAAATATATCAATAATGTTTGATAAGACTCATTTAATAATCATAAATTAAAATTTCACCCCAGAAAAATATAATCATAAATTATAATTATTTTTTAAAAATGTATGATTACGAATGTAGCTCTCTCTTTAAAATTTGAACGACTTGTGGTAACGTTCGGTAGCCCTTACATCCGAACCCTCTTGTCTACCTGTAAACCCGGCTAGATGTGTAGGAGGAACAGAGTAATCCACAGACATATTGCAATCTAATTAATTTATTAATTCTTATTAACAATTATCAAACAGACACAATACAATTCTAATTAAGGTATATGAATTAAAGTAGAGTGCTGAGGTGAGATTCTATAACACGAGGATACTACTACAGACCCTCAACTGAATCTAAGATAGCTTAAATACGCTCAATTATAACTACGTCGCACACTAGTAACTAGCTTCTACTTAATCAAGTGCACAGTACCTGAACTTTAATGCATTGGATCCTACACTGGAACTTTCCTGCACTTTCTTCGGCTTGTTAAAATGACGAAGTAATCTTTAATTAATTCCACTGCTTTTCAAACTTCAACTAACAACTAATTCTTCAAACTTCCGTTAAATCCTATTTGCACACTTCTAACGTATCCACTTCAGCATGTTAACAACAGCGTGTCAACAAATCACTTCCTTCCTTCCTCTTTTTTGCCAACTCGCGAAAACCGAATTTATATAATGTACCTCATTTACATAAATCACGTTCGCTTTCTCGATGAAAGTTAGTTGAATTAAATATTTGTTTAAAGAGATAAAAAGATATTAGTGGAAGCGCGTATAGATCTGTCACAGACTGAAAATGAATAGTTCTGTCTAAAAAAAATTAAGAAGCAAATAGAGTAAAAAAATTCTGTAGTTGATTCATCTCAGTGTTGTAATATTTAAATCTGATACCTTTATTACCCAATCTAACACTTTATTTATAACATTAGGTAGTAATCACTTAATATTTGATATTCTTTTTCCTAACTATCCAAAATTTGATTTTAATTGAATTTAATTCTTTTATGAATTGGGTATTTGCTGGTATTGTGTATATATACAGTGCTTTTTATTTCTTCTAAAAACTCTTTGATTTATAAATCTTCGGAAACTTCTCATACTACGATGTATTTGCATTTCTTCTGTAATCTTAAAGTTATTTTCAATACTTTTATTTTAAATTTATTACATTATTTCTGTTTCTTTTACGATTTTTATAGAGGTTTAAAGAGTAACGCATTTTTATTGAAAAGTGATTTATGACAAGTATGTAAACCAGAATACCATTTTCTTTCTAAAGACGTGATTTAACAAATGTATGCTAACATTTCAAGCTACCTACACATTTCCTATTCCAAATAGTAGCTTCCCTCACAAATAAACTCACTACACGTATATTCCCTTGTGAAAGTTTGTGATACGTGAAACCATTTCATCGAACATGTCCAAGATAGGTCTCACTTCTTTGTAAGCACATACTGCTCTTTTGGTGTTGCTCAACTCTCTCTTGCAGACTCTAGTTTAGTCAGTTCTGTATAGTATTAGAATACTATCTCTGGAAAATAGTTACGTTCACGTTTTTGACCTGTCAAAGTTATCACTTTCTGCTCGAAGAAACCAGAAAAGATGTTTACTTTCAAAGAAAGAGGGGGGGATGCAGAGATGGAATAAAAATATATAAGAAATACCAGAGACATATACTTCAACAATTTATGACGCAATGTGCCTTTTTTGTATACGTGATATGATAATAAAACAGCTTAAGTAAGCACTAAAGACTGGTTAACGCTAAAAAACATGAATAATTCAATTTATTTTAAGCATATCTTAAAGTAAATGTCTTATTGATATTTGATCCTTTTACGATAGAGGAATATTTGTTATGAAAAATACTTTTAGTAAGAGAAAGATGGAAACGTTTTTTCTGATTCACTTTTTGAAAATAAAATGAAAAAAAGTACAAATTAATTTCGTACCAATTAGCTCTTTTTCATGAAAGTACGTGGACTAAAGCGAGAATTTTAATTAGTGTTTCTTCGTGTAGTGCATTAAAGAATTGCTCTTACTCTTTCTCTTTCATTGAATAAATTATTTTTACTGCATTGAATGAGATATTACTTTTAATGGATTTAAAAATGTATAAAAAATCATTCGCGCCTAAAAATTTAATTGAAAAATCTTAGTTTAAAAAAATTTATTATGATTACACTATTTTTATCCATTTCATAATATTGAGCGGTTTCAGAGGGGTATCTTTTAAGGCATAAGGTTTTCATATAAATATATTGACTATATATTTATATGAAAATGTTTATTCGTGCCTATTTGAACATATTTGAAAGATACATTTCAAAAGAAAATCCTTATTTTTAAACAAAAAATTAATTTAAATTTTAAAAAAAAATTTCAATATATGTTTTAAAATATTTACAACTTTTAAAAATTTTAATATTTTTAAACATTTCTAGAAGTGTTGCTCCCAATATAGTGTAAGAATTGGTATTTCGAGTAATATTTTTTTTACAATTTTTTTGTGTCGAGCACTATAAAAGACAGTAGAAAATAACACATTTATATCTAACTTTGAAGATTATTTTTTACAAAATAACTATTCACATAAATTCTTATTCCCTGCACACAGAATCATCAAACATTTATAAAATAACAAGAATAAGTTGCAAAACTTTGTATTAAATATGAAAAAAAGTCTTAATATTTTAAATACATGGTTATCATGAAGAATAAAAACTTGGAAAAAAAGAGGTTTAAAACTTCAAAGGTCGGTAAAATAAATGAAAGAGCTAACATCACGCTCTATTTTTGGTTTTCACTTCGACACACACACATACTGTTTAAAAAAAGTTAAATATCTGATTAAATAATGTAGTTACAGCTACGAAATTTTGCACATATATTTTGAAAAGTCACACAAGTAAAACATGGTTATAAGAAAAAAAAATTATCGATATTTTGGTAATTTTTAGGTGAATGGGTGGCCTGAAAAAGATTTTATTATAAGAAAATTGGTGGTTACTTTTTTCCCTGCAAATATGAAATAGAAGATTAATTTAACGGCCAATTACGATAAAAAATCTCTAAAAAAAGTCTTAACTATGTAAAAATAATATAAGAAATTTATTATTAATTGGGAGTTTTGTAGTATAAATAATATTTATAAACTCACTTATTAGGGGAAAAAACAGTTAAGACAGGAGCATTTAAGAAAAAAATATTTTTTAAATTGTATTCATTTCTTCTTATTAACATTTTTGCTCAATACAAATTTTATAAACTTATTTAGATATATTCTTATTTACTTATACAAACTAAGCGTTTCATAAACTTATTACCAAGGTGACTCTGAATATGAGAGATCATTATTTTAGCAGTATTATATGTTTTATATAACTTAAATTCCGAACCAATAAAACATTCATCAAGGAAAAATCACACATTATAAAGCTATCGCTTTCAGTTTATGTTCCAGAATATTAAGAATTTTTGTAGTTCTAAGTTTATACAGACAAAGTGGCAATTTCATAACATTTTTCCCTGCCATGCTAGTCTTCGTATATTTAAAGAAAGCATCTCCTTTATGTTAGTTTCGTAACAGAAATCAAATAAAGAACACCAAGCACAGGTCTTGAACTCTCAAATAAAGTAGGTAAAACCTTATGGCAAATATACAACATGTTTCGCAAATCCCGAAATTAAAATTAATTGTTCAGTGTCAGTTTCACGGAACATTCTAAATGTGAAGAAGGAGAAAAACTTCCATCTTCAATTAGTGTTGGTGGAACGGATCTCAGAAGGCATCAACTGCAGAAGATAACGACGCAGGAAGAATCGAAAATGCATTAGAGGATACAGACACAAAAGTACATTAAATTTTTATTGGAAAATGTGGGCTTTCGAAACTTTTCACTCTTTCTTTCTGAACGGCTTGTTTTTGTCCTTTACCACCTTTCTCTAAGTGGTCATTTCGAGTATTTTCTGTCGTCGTTAAAAGAACAGTTTTGAACAAGAACATTCTTTTTTTCTTACTTACTGTTATTTTGATCCTGTCGTTCGTCTTTTATAGAATCCGGATTTGCTTCGAGTTAAGAAGTGCTTTTAAAACGTCAAATTAGTTGACAAATAAGACGAAATAATTTTATTGTGTGAAGATGCTTTTTTAGTATTGATAAACACAGGCTGAAAAAAATATTTTCGCTGTCAACTGAAATGATATTTGCTTATTAAATATGAAGAAGAAAAAAGAGAAAAAAATAAGTGATATCAATATGGGAATACATTTACCAAAGTATAATAGATTTTTTTTTCTTTTTTTACAAACTATAAGTTAAAATTTAGCAGTATTTATACGGCATAGAATAAGCATACGAATTGAATGTATCCGTTCTATTGCTTTATTTTTAGGAAATTTTTAAGCCTTTTGGAATTTTTTTAGTTCAAACTGTTTTCCAATTCATTTTCTGATATGCTGAAACTACAAAAAATTTAATAGAAAAACTGTTTACAGATTAATAAATTAAAGAAAAGCTTTTAAATCGGTATAGAATATTTTTTAAAAAAATTGACTTTTTGACAGACATATTATGATTAATAGTAGCCAAAGTTTATTCCACGGATGCTTTTTATTTTCATTGTCATTCAAATGATCAAAACGATTTTCAAACGATTGATAATAATTAAGAAATATACCAAAATGAACTACATACTAATTAGATTCAGTGTCGTTTCAGTTCAACTCAATTCAATTCTTTTCTCTAACTGAAAAAAAATATTTAGAATATAATTCTAAAAGATGCCAACTTAGGCTACTTAACTTTTAACAATAAACGATTATATATCTGCAAATAAATTAATTTCCGATAAATTATAGTTACGTGAATTAAAGCAGACGATAATAATATGGAAGATAATTTTTTCACCTAAACACTATCTATAACTACTGTATAATTTGAATATTTAATTATATATAGTTAAAAAAATGGAAATAAACTTAAATAGAACTTAATATTTTATAAGAAACACTTTTACACTTTTTTAGTTTCTTATCAATAATACCTGAGCTATTTCAAAATACTTACATAATTTATTTTCATAATGCATTTAATTTGTTGCTATGAAATATTTATAAAAGTTTCCTCGTGCATTTTAATTTTGCATTTAGAAAATGTTAATAAAGCTAAAATAAATAGGGCTGTTTGCAAAATATTTGATTCAGTGATGAAATCTGCTAGGAGTTTTAATGATAAACCTTTGCATTTCTTAAGAAAAATTAAAAAGATATTATTATTAATGAGAAAGATTTCAAACAACATGAAATTAATTCTCTGTTTTGAGAAGCTCTAAAATCCAAAAGGATCTTGACTAAACTCTTCTCGATTTCTGGTATAATCTGAAAGAAAAACTTTCAGATTGGAAAGTTCCTGCTTTATCTGAATCCTTTGAGGGAACTGATCGATTGTTTGCCTTACTGAAAGTTATCTTTGGCATTTCGGATTGGATATATATTTATACCGTTCTATACATTAAATTTTAAAAAATACAATTTCCACCATTGTTTTTCGAATTACGGTAAATTATTACATTCGTGATTTAATAATCTATCTCTTTTCCATAACTATAAAATTGTATTTGTCTATTTGATGCTTTAAAAATTCTATTTTTGTTGATTATTTTAATAATTGCTTCAAAATTAGGATATTTATTTCCCCTGAGATTGTAATTTTAGAATCCAAATTTTACATAGATAACTATTAAGTGTGTTATTTCAAATGCAAAATTTTTTATGAAATTGAAATTTGAATAAAAATTATTGTTAAATATCATATATTTATAGGCAGAAAGTATACATTTTTAAGTCGAACATTACTGAGATGAATTTCTTTTTTATTCTCATCTGATTCTATTGTAAAACTAACGTCGGTATTACTCATTTCAAATTTTTAAAATTTTCAGAATTTCTGAAATTAATAGATAAATGCAAATTTCTGCTTTTATTAATTGATTTACAAAAAACTTTTTTAAAATTGTACAGCATTTTTAAAATGTGCCACATGTGTCGGATTCTTAACAGAAAAATATATTTTGTATTATCAGCATGGTAAGGTAATAAGTCTGCCGGGTGTATTTGTTTTTCAAAATTGCTATAAATATAACACAGATACTTATTTTAATTTCAAATGATGAAAAAGTAAAGTATACCATCTCTAATAGAATCTTCTTACCTTCTAACTGCGCTTTTGCTATGCAATCTTGCGGGTTGCACTTCAATCCCGTTGGTCATAAACAACAAATAATGGTAAATACATAATGAAATAATCCCCGATTTTATACAAAATAAATAAATAAATTGCCCGTAGTTGGGGAAATGTGAGTCAAGAAACTATTGATTTTATAAACGATGAGTAATATTCGCACACTTTTGATTTATGTTAAACTCGAAATTATAAATGTCCATATCTTTAAACCTGATCCATTAATTAGTATTATATTCTTAACCCTTTATCTACCGAGGAGATAATATATAAATATCATTCATTTTAAAATTACATAGAATACCCATTTTTACGAATACTCCGATGATACTTAGCAGGAATATTCTTCTAAATCCTCTCTTCTAAGGTATATAGCAGTACAGGTTCTATGATGAGTGTTGTATATTAGAAAATATTAGTGTTCTCTGGTTATTTAGCCTTTTTAAAAGTTAAAACAGCGTTAAAAAGTCTTTTCGTATTATGGGAATATTTTAGAACTTTGTGGACTGACGGTACTTTAAAGAACCAATTTAATTAATTAGCTCTAATGGATTAAATTTCCCAAAGTTGAATATTCTATTTAGGTACATCCCTTAATTTTTAATGTAGTAATTTAAAAAAATATTGTATGAAACAAATAGTACAGTAAATCATAATGCGGTAGATAAAGGGTTAATAAGGAATTAGTGTTTTCATTATATTTCGGCTAGTGCTTAGTAGAAAAATTTACAAAAAAAAAAAAAAAAAAAAAAATCCTCGTGCCGATTTTGAAATGAAATGGTAATTCATTAAATAATTTTTTTGCCAATTTTCAAAGCATAAAAACATATTTTTTAATCGTGTTTTAAAGTATTCAGTAATTTTTGAACAGTTTTATGGGCTTCTGAAAGTGTTTTTTTTCTATTCACGAACAATATGTTTTATTACAGAAGTTGTCAAAAATTGATTTCATCTCAGAACAACAGTCCAGATACATTTTATAAGTTTTTCAATCCATCATCATAGTTTTTTTTTAAAAAAAATAATTGCCAAGTTGTGTTTAGTTTTCTTAATTAATTTATTTACGTTTATTTGACTATGAGTTTCGTTAAAAATTGATTTTCATCCTTATATTTGTGGGGAAAAAATATTAAATAGCTATCCAAACAATTTTATCTTCTTCAAATTCTATACCTTTGGATTTAAAGTGAAATCATTTCCATGAAAACTAGAATATTTTCAATAATGATTTATTTCAATTTCCTTAAAAGGATAAAAAAACTTTAACTATTGTTTTATTTGAAAATGATATTGGCTTCTCTGTGCTATTTGTGACTGAAATGAGCCTAGGATCCTGCCTTAAACATTTGAGATAATTAAGTTACCCTAGAATTTTACAAAACTGCAAGAGACAACGTAATTAACAATCATTAGGGAATGTGTATAATCTTGCAAATGGTAATGTGCAATTCTCTAAATGTAATTACGATTCACGTAAATGCATGGCTTGTATGCGAAAATATGGTTGTCGTTGTTATTAGTTGTGTTAGACAGCTAAAGCAAGAATAGACGGACATTATTATTATATGAAATCGATGGATGTGGCGTTATGGAGAAGATTAATCATGTTATTTATATGCTTTGATATCGAAAATCCATTCCGCTCAAATGATGATCTGAAAACATTTTGTTAGTTGATAAGTGAATCCAGATAAGTCTTTCTGAATAAAGTAAAAATAGCATATATTTTGAGAAAAGAAGTTTAAGTAATATTATAAAAAAGCATAAATAAAATGTGATATGTGCAAAAAGGAAAAATATTTTCGATATTTACCTTTAAATGGTTTTAAAACATATTTAACCCTTAATTACACGATTTTTTGTTTTGAGTTTAAAAAAAATTGTTTTTTATAGGAATGTTGTCATAGGTTAAGTAAAAAAAAAATAAATCAAGGTAATAATATTAAGTATTTTTTTCGAAAAAAATTGTATGTAGACATTTAGAAACGTACAGTATTTTCCAAAATCTGGTATATATCCAATAAAATTTTCAAATCCAACATCAAGCATAAATAGTTTGATTGACAACATTTTAGGAATTTTTTTTCAATTAGATACATCACTCCTTTATAGGAAGCTTGAAATTAGGAAATATCTCTCCAGGTAACATACTGACTTTTATTACTAACCTCATTCAAATGTTAATATATATATATATATATATATATATATATATATATACAAAAGACATAACTTTTGTCGTGGAAGTTATATATATATATATACATACACACACACACATATATATATATAACTTTCACGTCAAAAATAATGTCTTTTGTCTTTCATACATGATTTATTGTCTATGGTTATCAGGGTGCGTTCCTAAACACACCCACTCAGGCTTTTGAATAAAATTAAGTGGAATTGGAATGTAGACAATTCATAACACCATGCATTTATGGGTAAATTAATAAATATATCGCATTAGTTAGAAGGAAAAGGTAAAATGTGCAGAATTTTATTTCTGTTAACATGTGATCTTTCATAAAATAATTATTTAGTCTATTCTAACGATAAATAAAGACACCATACATTTAATGTATTTTGCGTAATGATTTAAATGTTAAAAAAATACGAGTATAAGAACCTGACTTGATTTACCAAAGAATTTCTGATTTGCGATTGTGATCTTGATTTTTTCCACACAATATCAACTCCTTTCTTTCTCTTTCAGCGTATAAATTCTTTGTATCGTATTTGTAATACTTTTCTCCATATGACAATAGCCACTTGGCTAACGTAGCCAATCATCATCACCTGAAGTTTTTTTGGGCCCGGATTCGAAATTAACCTCCTGCTAATTTTCTATACCCTCCCAACTAAACGAAAAATAACGGCACAGAAAATAAGACTAGCTTACATAGTGCACAAGACAATAAATGAGAGAAAAAATATATTTGCTTCAATTGCACCAGAAAAAATAGCTTTATGTCAATTTGAATGAACAACATCCTCTTCCTCATCATCTTTGGCTCAATAACCTCGGGTAGGCCTTGGCCTTCTCCAGAACATTTTTTCAATCAGTTCTTCTTTTAGCCAGTTCCATACCCTTATGGTCTTGAAATCAGTGTTAATGGAGTCTAGCCATCGAAGTCTAGCTCATCCTCTAGTTCTACTACACATAGCTTTATGGTTGCAGATCTTATATGTTCGGCTAGTAGCATCAAAAACAAAAAAAGAAAAGCCCCGCAAATCTGATTCTACATAATTTGATGACATTTATTACATCATTATCCAATGGGAAACATTCCGTCCATTGTAATATGTTCACCTTCATGCTGACATGTTTTAAAAATTATTGGATTCTTTTTTTCTATTCGTTATGTACGAGTTCCAAATTTTTCGTTGAATTTTGAAGAAAAAATTCATATGATTAGTTTATATTCAAAAATATACGGTAAAACTAATTATGATGACATTTATCCATCCTGTATAGATATTTATTATAAACAAGTTTTATAAAAAAATTTTAATGTTAATTCCTCCTTAGACCAACAAAAAAATTATTTTAGTTAATTAAATTTATTTAGTTAATTAATATTTGAAAAAACTATTTTAACATCGAGTGTCACCCACTACAAATTTAAAAAAATGTATTTGAAGCCAAGAAAAAATTCGCTAGAAAAGCTTACTGGCGTCATCTGTTGCGGCTAATTCTAACCTCCTCAGAAATAACACAGAATAAATTTAAATTAAAAAATAAAAGTTAATTAATGATTTAATAATTGAAAAACTGTATCAACATCAAGTTTCATCCACTAAAGGTTTCAAAAAATGTATTTGAACTTCAGTGGATGAATAAAAAGTATTTTATTGACGTTAGATATTGAACAAGATATATATACACTACACACACACACACACATATATATATATATATATATATATATATATATATATATATATATATATATATATTACAAAAATAGTTCTATACCTAAGATAACTATAGTCATGATAGAATAGTTTTAGCCACAAAAATACTAGAGCAAACTCCTGGCCTTAGGAACCAGGATTGCAGGTTTACACAATGTTTTTCGGCCAGCCAACCTTCACCTGAATTTGCCAATACTCTGGACCATAGGGAGAAAGCAAGAAATTTCTAGAGAAGTTTAATATATATGTATATATATATATATATATATATATAGGGCGAGAGTGAACTAATAGTAGGGATTGAAAAATAGAACAACAAATTACTTTTAATTTATTTTTTTTAAAAAGGTGCATGAAAGCTCTTTTTATGTTAAAAATTAAATTTTAGAAAAAGTCCGTTTCATAAGGACACAGATCTTCGTAAAGCTCTAGATCATTTCTCTCGTGGAATCGAGGAATGTGGATCTCGGTGATTAAAATATGCAAATGCGAAGCATTTGAATTTGACGTTGATTGAGAAACATGCACAAGAGATAATCGAATTATCAAGATTCTCGAGAGTCTCTTAATGGAGGTGTAATTTGAATGATATAATTGGAATTATTCAAATGTGTTTGTTTTGAAAGATTTTATTTATTTATTTTTTAGAATTAATTTCATATTGCGTTGGGTTTATCCTGTCTTTTTAAAGGAGCTTGACTTTTTATCTAGTTTGCTTTTGTAAAAAGAATGTAAAACTTTTAGTATCTTACCATGAGCTGATGAATCGATTTTTATAAGAATGATGTTGCTAAAATAGACAGTTAACAAACAGTAAAGTTATGTTTTTTTTTAAAAGTCTGTACTTGGATAAGTATTATTATTTCTCAAATAGAAAAGGCATTCAATAACAGCGAAATTTTATTATATGGTCACCTTTTATTCTTCTAATCACTAAAACGATCCCCAAATGAATGATAATTACATATTAATTAAGTAAAATTTATTTCATATTTACCTTCTCGCTGTGGATCCCCCGATTTCCACGGGTATTCATTTTTCCCGATTATTTAGCTATGCAACCCATGCTGTTCCTGCTTATGTTTTCGTTTTTAAGCTCAGGTTATATATTTTTATGATCGAATTCTATATTTAAAAATAAAAACTCTTTTACAAAAAATATTTGTATTTTTATCTTTAAAATTTAATTTAATAGTAGTATATGTAATATATGTTACATATACGTTATAAAAAATACTCAATTTTTGAACCTACTCTGTTAAAATAACTACGCAGCAAGTGAGAGAGTGAATATTAAAGCCGCATTGTTAAGCTATACTCGATGGCTTTTGATGACGGATCTCGTAATTTTGAACCACGGTCAAGTGTCGAGGCCAATAGCCACCCCTTCTTCTAACTACCACACCAATGAGAGAATATTTGAGCTCTCAACAGATTTAACGAGCATCGGTCATCTTCACGCTTGTTTTCAGTGGTACTAGACTCGAACTTATGACACGCCGGACACGAGTCCGTTACATCGACCCCTAGGCTACAGCGACCACACTACGTAGAGAGAGGGTTCAGTTCAACCAGCGTTGATTACATGTTACAACACTTTTCTCCGAATGAATTAACATATTTAGAATAATTACAAAAGATACGAACTTAAACAACAGACAGCTCTGTATCAGCAAATAAGTTAAATAATCAGCTAAATAAGAATTACATGAGTAATTGAATTAAAACAGGTGGTAAAAATGTGGAGGAAAAATTTTCATTCCAAACAATATTTATACTTATTGTATGATTTAAATAGTCAATTAAAATTAGTTCAAAATAAAGAAAATAAAGTTAAATTTAGAACAAAAAATTTTACAACACGAAACAAAAATTGTTTTTATAACTACTTATTTAATATATATTTTTAATATCCATTATTCTGTTTCAAACCCTCATTAAATAATGATGTTACACAAAATCATCCTTTTAGTCTCGTATATGAAATTAATTATTCTATAATTTGAATATTAATCAATACTCTTAAAGTAGTTTAAATTATATATATATGACCCATAATTACACATGGAGTAACAACGTGGAGATGTAATAGCGATGAGATTTGCAGTTGTATCAAAAACTGTTAGCGTATGTGATTGGATTAATAAAACCAAAATTAAGCTGTAAAAAAATATTTCTAATTTCTTGTACATTTCATTACAAATGAACAAGAAATAAATAAAAAAAGAATTTAAAATGCATTTTTGACAATTGAATTTGGTCACGTTACTTGCTTACATTAAGTTAGTTTCTTTCAAAATATCTATTTCCTAAAAATGTATGAGCTTCTAAATGTGTGTTCCTTATGCCAGTATTTCATTCGAAATACCATAACCTGAGAGCCATTTGAATGTTATGGCATCTTTAAGTAACATAAATTGTTATTACGATACTTTTTTTTTACTTAAAACACATTTGTCAAGGAGGGAGAACGCCCTTAGAAGAATAACGGGAAAGGGATACATTTTTTAAACTTTATGATCTGCTTATATTCAAACAGTATCAAGTCATGTTGCACATTAGAGTTGTATATAATATATGGTTTTACATAATACCTACGATTTTTTTCACATTAATTTATATTCTAGAAATCATTTCATGGTAGGTATCATTAGTTTTTTTTCTTTTATTGAAGACAGATTAATTAATCCTGGGCACCACAAGTATCATGCCAGGCTTACAGATGCAAGTAAAAAAAAAGACAAAATAAGGTATAAAAAACAAAAGCAAATCCAGATTTGCAATACTTTGAGGTGCCCGAATCTGGCACCCTACCCTGTTACAGACACGATCGATTGGTGAAAGGTCTATTGAACTTGGTGGCCAAGGAAGAGTATTAACTGCACGAAGGCAGTCTAGAGATATGCAAGGGGTAAGGGGCTGACATTATCTTGTTGGAAACTGGCCTACCGATGACATACCATGAAGGATAATACAACTTGTCACAGGATGATATCAACATATCGCTGAGCAGTTAAGGATGTGTGGATTATGACTAAAGCTGACCTTCTGTCGTATGAGATAGCACCCCACACCGTCAACCAGGGGTTATGGCTGTATGCCATTATAAAACAAAGGCTGATTGAGACCGTTGGTCTCAGCCTCTTCAGACGCGGCGATGGTCATCTGTTTCAAGAGTAAAGTGAGATTCATCGCTGAACACTATGAGATGCCAATACAATGACAACTCTGATGATTGGCTGCGACACCACCCCAGACGATTTCACCGATGTTGTGGTGTCAAAGTCAGACGTCTTAAAAGTCGTTGTGAACGTGATCCCACCTCAGCCAAGCACCATGAAACGATGGAAGGTACCACGGGAGGGGATAGTGAAGAGGCTAATACGTTGAATAGTAGACAAGGATGCCTTTGGAACAGTTTGAACTTGTCAAACAATCATCCAATATCGAGTCGAATTTGTGCATTTTAACCATCCAGAGCTTTCATTTCATCGGTAACTTCCTCGCAGCAACTATTGCTGCCAGCACCTTTGCACAGCTGTATCTGTACGTTGCAAATGAAGAACAATTGCTCGGTATGACCACACAGTTTCACGCACTCCAACAATGCGACCTCGTTCGAAGTCATTCAATTTCCTATAAAGTCTTCGAAAACATCGCAATGGCATCATTCGTTTTACCTCTAGGGAATCACAACGGCAAAAACGAAAAAAGATAAATTTTCCGTCTGTATTACCGATTTTATATTTTGCGAGTTGCTCAGCAGAAATGCGCAGTACGACCGTAAGTCATGTTAATTTTTTTTATTCAGAGCATTTATGAAACCGTGCACCACAAAGTATTACACGGAGACTTACATAGAAGTAAGCGTAAAGCACACATCACAAAGGAAAGAAAGATTACAACATCCATCCCTTCTCCGGAATTTGAACCCAGGCCCTACGGCCTCGCAGTCAGCGTCACTAATCACTATGTCGGATGGGCGGCAGTCATATTCATAGGCCTTGAAAATTTTATCATTTGAATGTTCGATCAAGATGTCTCTGCCTACAAAATTCCATAACTATCAGATAACTCCCTCTTGGTGCTTCGATTTTTATTGTTTGCAAAAGATCGCATTTATATATATATTCAGTATTAAATATTATACTGCTATTTTCAATTATTTTGGCTTCAAGGTGAGTTATATTCAATTTCCTGTCTTTTACTTAGAAAAACCAATTTAATACCTATAACTGTATTGTCAAACTTTGAACATTATTGAAAAAATGTTAAAAATAACGATGCAAGGTATTTTTATTTTGGATTTCGAAATAAAGAATTGTATTACCTTAGTATTTCTTAGTAAACCATTTATTTTACTTCAAAAGTAAGATAAAATTTCCTTTACTAATGATTTAATCGTTATGTCTAGAGTCTCCAAGATATTATCAGGTTGCAGAACGATGAAAATAAAAAGCAGAGATAAAGGACGAGAAATAGTCAGAGAGAGTAATTTTTTTTGTGTATCTTTTATTTATTAATTGTATAATCTGTGTCGATTTAACTTAAAAAAAGTATAAAATACTCGTTAATTATTCTTTTATCAGTGGCAATTTAGCTTTCTTTCCTTAAATAAAAGTTCTAGATTAGCCAATAAATAATAGGTACTTACGTACTATCGCAACAATGTCAACGTTCTATATAATTCTCCAAATTGGCAATCTAGTTTTCGCATGCGTCTTACTCAACTTATAATGTCATCAATACGGTTGCGATAATACAAGTGCCAAACAATATTTCTTACCTTTCTCTTTTGATTCTACTTTTACGCCTGAGAATAAACAATGCAGAGCGAAAAATAATGTTTTTTACAAAGAAAAGTGCAATAAATGCTCTTGTATTCTCTGGTACAATATAGTTTCTAAGAGTGTAGTAGTTGCATGTTAACTACATAGACAAGACAATTGACAATTCCATTAACTATTTTATTGAACAATGTCGTTGAAAAAGCATGGATAACTATTCGTGTAACTTATTTATGTTTAACACCTTTTTGACAATGATATATATATATATATAAGAGAGAAGATCACGTGTGAACATATGAAAAAAAACTTTACAGACATAATTTTAAAATAATGGGAGCTATTTTTTGTTAAGAGTATTATAAGTCGTAAGAAACATTAAAAGTTCCTATTCAGAAAGAGTTTTAGAACGGAGAGAAATCATTCAAAGAATCTCAAGTAAAAAATAAATTTAAAATTTTTTTGAAATTTATATATATTAAAAAGAAAATTGACTCACTCTCACTAATCACGAGATCTCCCAAACTATTAGACCTGTAAACATGATGTTTGACAAACAAGCTCCTGTTGTCGGGTAGTAATCCGCTAAGAAAAGGATTTGCAAAAATCGACGCCGAAGAGGTTTTCAAGGGGCTAGGAAGTGTAACAGAAAACGTTTCCTTTTAAACTATTACACCTGCATACTCGAAATTTGATAAAAATGTTTCTTTTGTCCAGTGGAGACCTGCTAAGAACGAGGTTTTTTTGGAAATCGACTCCCAAAGAGCGGTAGGGGGGGGGAGAAGGTAGATTGAAAATTCACGTTTTGAGAGTGTAAAGGCCTTATCACACATACACGTTTGGTGCAAATTTTGGTCCAATTCGTGCAATTTTTACTCCGTTGCCATAGCAATGGCTTTCGAACAACTTTTTGCCAGTGAGCTGAGAAAGTTGCTTGAAATTGCAGCCAATGGGGTTCATCGGCATCCTACGTCATAAACAAGATGGAGGTAACGGTGGTAGCTTCGCATCAAACGCATCAGATGTGGGGTATAATATTTTAAACAGAATGATGCTCCATTTCTGCTTACCCCCATAAACAAAGCGCGAGCGAAATAAAAGAAATTATATTGGATGGTCGTTTTCGAAGCAGAAAAATCAGCGAGTAATGTTTCAATGTGGAGAAAGAGCGTGGCGGACGTCAGAGCATCTCGTTTTGTTTACGGTAACTCTTTCCCTCAGTTTCGGTGAAAAGTTGGGCCAAAAATTGCACGGAAAATTTACGTGTGATACCGCCTTTAGACTTAAAGAATTGAAGTTTGGTAAGCATGTTTCTTTTATTGAGTAGATAACTAACTCTCGGGAGGTGCTGTCGGGACGGGAGAATAAATAGACTTCCGTTTTAAAAATAAAATTCACGTCTTTTTGAAACCAAGAGACGATGACTATAAGAATGCTTTTTAAACATAGGAAAGCGTAATGGCATGACTTATATATGTGTAACTTCAAAACAGTGTATGCTGTCAAATGGCATCGGGAAATATTAATATCACGTAACGGCTAGTTCATTACAATAATTGTATTAATTCGAAAAGTAACAACAAGTAAGTGTATTGGGAAATACTGTTTTTTTGGTCGCTCCCCTCCCCTTTTTGTTTTAAATAATAGCTATAAAATAGAATTGTTTCTTAAAACTACAAAAACTATTTCAGTAACATTTCAAGATATTTATTCCTAAGAAAAGTGGTTTTTTTGTATTGACATCACTCTCTGTATATTTTATTACATGGAAAATTTCTCCATTTTTTATTTTAAAAGTATTTTATAGCTTACATTTAATCAAATATAAGCATGCGTCTCAATGCCTTTATTGAAAAATAATGAAATATTTTTACTTCTTCAATAACAGCAGCGAGGGAAAAGATAGAATTAATATGTTAATGATTCTATAAATAAAACGAAAACAAAGAAACTGATTGTAATACTGAAGATACATTCATTGCGATATTCAGTGGCTGCTATTAACATGTTTCATCATGTTCCAGTACGATAATTAATCACGCCTTAAGCTGTATTCAATTATGCTACATAGAAGATGCAATTTTGAAATGCTAATATAATTTTAACAATTCCTTGCATGAAACTATAATGAACCCGAACGTTTGATCAACGATGCGAGAAGCGTTACATACTAATTTGAGTGCTTTGAGATCATTTTACGTGCCAAATATGGTTTCACAACTTAATGATACGTATAACTAGATGTAAATTAGTATCAATTAATGCACGTGAAGTCCTTGATGTGTTTATTAAGAAATACGTCCCACGAAGAGAAATATTGGGTTTTCTTTACCGGAAATGTGATATGCATCGATTTTTTTAAAAGAAAACTGTTATATGTTTCGGTCTTTGTAACAGTTCTCAATAAAACAAAATTAAAATTAAGAAATTTAAATTCATTAACTGATTAAAAGATCTTACGCCTAAAATATAATAAGTGTGAAATAAAAATAATTAATTTACTAATAATAAATCTTAGTTTCTTAGCTTTTATAATATTTATTGAAATTATTTATTTTGCATCATTAAGACGGCAGAAACCAGGTTTACTGTTAGCTCTGAAATAATTGTTTTTTAAAATGTATCAGTCTTTTTATTAAACTACTACTTATTTAACAAGAATTTTTCAATCTTTGAGAGGTAAAAAATTGTGTTTCATAAACTTCTAACACACCTGGATACAGAAACAATGATGAATAAATTGACATCAAACTGTATGTTAGAGCAATTCATGTTTGTTCGGAACTTTTTTCCTTTGTAAAACTATCGTAAAACAAAAGTAGTTATAAGGCTAGAGATATGCATAGGGTAAAATGATCATGTGTTACTAGATGCGCATGGAGCAACATTTCATATTATTCCTCGATGGCTTAGCGAACAACTGTTTGAAAGACTGAATCCGAATACTTTAGTTTTCCTTCTTTTTCGAACATCAACCGGCTCACATTTGAGAGTCATGCCTATTTATTCGTCCAATTTGTTTTTATTTTTTGCTTATGTTACATAAACGAGTTGTTGTTAAACTCTGTATCTTTTGGACATCTATATACGTCTGACATTAACTACGGTGAAGTCATGGCAGACAGGATTTGGTCACCGACACTTGGATTTTGGCTTTTATTCCTTCTATTGTCATAATGGCAACCAGGACAGGTTTAGAACACAAAACCCACAGAAATCCTCTATAAATCCCTGTTCCATCGTCATATATACAATTAATAATTTAATATCTTATGTAATAAATTTTGCAGAATATTGTATACTATATATGTGCAATATAAAAAAAGTATCTTTTGTTAATAAGAGCTCTGAGAAGTTTAATCAGTTTCTGTCACTATATGCATAGCTAAAAATTGTTTTTAGTGACATTTAGTTGAAAATAATATTACGTTAACGCAATAGGATAGACTGTTTTAAATTGTATAATTGAATCTAACATATTTTTACATTTCGAAATCATCAAGTTAAATATATTAGAGATGACTTATTTTCTGTATCTCATAGTGAAAGTTTAAAATTGGCATTGTGTAACTACTTATATTTCACACTACAACTACTTATAAAATATTTTGCTAGGGGTGGGGATCAATAAGTCCTTAGAAGAAGATAGAAAAACAATTTTGGGGGTAATTGTTTTATTTTTTAACATAACCTCCTTCTAATTTGATACACTTTACCAGACGCCCCTGTAATTTTTTTAACTTTCAGAAAAGTATGGAAATTCCTAAAGATACGATTTGTTTGAGCGATGAACTCTCATTTGACGTAAACCATTATCCACTGAGGCATTTTTTAAAAATTTGTAAATAAAAAAAGTCCTTCGGAGCCAAATCTAGTGAATACGGTGGAGGGTCTATTAATTCAAACTTCAACTCCTCAATTTTAGCCATTGAAACAGCGCATGTATGCGCTCATAAATTGTCTTGGAGAAAGAGTTTTTTTTTCTTTCTAATGAGGACGGTTTTATTTTATTTTCTTATTCAGCCGTCCTAAAAACGACACATAATACTGTCCAGTAATCGTTAAACCTTTTCCAAATAGTCATAGAGAACAATTCCACGTGCATCCCAAAAAATTTACCTATAATCTTTCCAGCTGATTTCCCCATCTTTGTCTTCCTTGGAGCTGGTTTTCCTTTAACAGTCCACTGTTTTGACTGTTCTTTCATCTCGGGAGTGTAATGGTGTGTCCATGTGTCATCTGAAGTTACTAATTTCTACAAGAAGTTAGCCGGATTACAATGCCCTCTAAAAGAGCCTGTTTACTAAAATAATTAAGCAGATTGAAATTCCAAAACTTTAACGAGTAAAATGGATCCCAACTATATGGGATCACTATACTTTTCGAAATGATAACAAAAAAGGTTGAAACCATTGGCTCGGAGCTAAATCTATACAAAGGAATTCTCACCAACTGGCGCGCGCTAACAGAGCCTTAAAGGTGACCACTCGGTTTGCTTTTGTTCTCAACTGAAAGCATGCGTGGCACCCACATCGCCAGCTACCCGTCTTTGCCCATCTAAATTGATCAAATATTTTTCTCAAGGTTAATTTAGGATGCAAAATTGAATCGATGGTACCTTTTGACAACCCTGTGGCTTCAAAAATTTTACGTAGTATCCTTTTATCTCATCCGAAAATTAATTTATAGAATAACTATTATATCACATACGACATTCAATCCAACTTTCGTAAGGCCAAATAAAAGTGCAGCAATCTATCCACGAAGTTGCTTTTAGTATCACATTAAAGTAAGCAGCTTATAAATTGCAAATTGAATTCCGTTACTTCATCCAAGATGTCATTGAACAGAACGAAGTAAAATGGTATAAGTTACCAGAGACTTAAATTTTGACACTTTTCGCAAATTAATATCTGAGAAATAATTACAGTACAACTAATGAAGTTTACTGAAATACAATGCTCCGATCAATAATTATTTCTCAGGAAAACATTTTCGATCTGTTTAAGGTATCCGACTACTTGCGAACACATTTTTTTTTAAAAATGGAAGTATGGGTTTTTTTGTTGTTGTTATTTTTAGATTTGTTTAGTACGTTTTAAGAAAAATATGCTAAAATTAAGAAGAGAAAAAGTAATTATTACTACTAAAATGGGGAAAAATAGGTTTAATTTTTTTTTTACAAAAAGTAACACAAACGCGGCTTATTTTGAACCCAAAAAAAAATTATGAACACATTTTCAATTCTGATGGGTTGCTATGTGATTCATTTCTGAAATGACCATCAGGATAAGAGACATTATAATTTTTACAAAAATTAGAGCACTTTTTATTGGTTCTTATATGAAATTGCTTAAAAAAATAGTGAATATATTAACATAAGGGACTGTAAATTTTGTAATAAAAAACAGTGATTGATAAATCTGACTATTAAAGCACTTCTACTATTATACAGAACATACACAAAAAAATTTCAGTTAATTTTTTTTCAAAACTTTTTCAGCATTCGTTATCCCGTTTGAGCATTCTAAAAAAACACAATTCCAGTAAAACGCGTTTTAAAGTATAACATCTTGCATAAAGTAATGGTATTTGCTTTTACTAAAACATTTGTAGTCTTTGTTCTAGTGAACGGAATATAATAAACTTGATATTTTTATAAAGCTAATAAGATGGCCTATACAATAAAATCATAAAAGAATTGTCAATGTTTGGCAAAAGTCACAATTTTAGGGTAGTCGGATACCCTAAATGTTTAAATTGAATTTGCTTTGGATTCCACAGCAAAAGTTGGCAATACATTTGAATTAAATATTTGATGTCACTCTTCTGTTGTTCGCTATATACGAATTGAATTTAAATGATGAAAATATGGGGGTGCTAATGATAAATTAAAATGAAAGTTATAAGAATAACAGAATGTCTCTGAAACGCTAAGCCAAATGAGGACATTCCTTTTCTATTAACATACAGCACACAAATGAATCTTAATATGCAAAATTGATATTGGGTAAATAAGAACTTTGGTTTGATGCACCACCGTTTACGATTCTAGTGACCATAAGCATAGCATTACTCTAACCCCATTTTAACTGAGAATGTTAGAACAGTGATTCTTAAAATGTGACCAACTGAATCTTGGGCGCTGGCGAATGTGTCTCATTTAATGTTCAGAATTTTCTCTTTTATAGACTCTGAAGGACTGAACGGAAAAATTGAAAGATGTGTCATCGTATACGAGAGCACTAATTGCACCTAATAAAGAAAACTTTTCTAGAGCATGTATTTCAATCAAGCATATCAATTCAGTTTTTTTGTTTACAATGATATAGCCATTAACTAAAACAAAATATTTTAAAAGAAAAAAAATTTTAAGCACATGTGCAAATAAGACTGTGTAAGTAGCAGAGGTACCCTTAGAATTATTGAGTAACCTTTAAATCACTTAGCCGTGTGTTGGGAATCAGGAAGGGGTGTTCAAAATCTTGGTATCCGTGATATCAGGCTGGTAAATAAAAAGAGTCCGCGGCGATCGAAAATTTAAGAACCGATTTATTAGAGAAAAACAAGTTAATTTTAAAATGCTATATCTGAGTGAAAGGCAATTACAAAATTAGGAGTGGTTTTTAAAATGATGTTAATGGAGTCGTAGTTACACGCAAAATACTCATGTAAACTTTATCAGGAAATTGGCTACATTTTATAAAATAAATAATTTTTCATCATTCCACGTATAATGTACGATATGGATTTAAAATGAAATTGTAAATATTTAAATATAATTCTCAAATCTTAGCATATGCTGAATTTTTATACTAGAAATCTTTAAAGTACTATACTCAGAAATCTGATTATAAATTTTTAATATATTCTGAAAATAAAAACTGGAAGGATGTTCTTAGAATTTAAAACAATATGAGAAAATATTTTTGTGATAAATTTTCGGGTCCATTCTATTCAATGATTTTGTTTCAAAGTTCCAAAGTTTTTCTGCTGTGACACTATCGTCTTTTTTATCATATTCTGCTCAGCTTCCAGTACAAGATTCTTTCAACTATTTTTCTTCATGCTCAATATTCTTTCGACATCCTTTCTGACTGGTCAGAGTAATTTAAGTTGGAATTTAATCCTGTGAAATCCAATGCAAGTATTATAAAGAAGTGGGACATTCCTTTTATATTATTCATTTACTGTAAGCTGGTTGCTTCATTACAAGAAATTAAAGAGACACAATACGATTCAATTCAGAAAAATCGGTAAAAAAGTTAAATCTAATTTTTTTAGCTTTAATTATATTCCTGATATATTTTTCTATAATCCTGCAAAATTTGAAAGCTCGATGTCTAAAAAAATCCAGATCTATTACTTTTATGTTAGTTTTCATACACAACCCTAGAGGTGAATAAAAAAAAATTAAACTGATTAGTTTAAACTAACTAGTTTATTTTCATTTAAAATAAATACTAAGGCTTTCTTTCTTTTATGCCAAACGCTTTGATATTTTTCTCACTATTGCTATCAATGCATGTAACAAAAGTGGGAATGTTTTTTTAAATCAAAGGAATACTTATTTTTTAAAAAAAAACAGTTGAGTTTGGAATTTTTACAATTTTTAAAGAATTTTCAATAAGCATTCACGAAAAAAAGTATTTTACGAATACCATTCATATTATCATTAAACAAATACCAACTTTTTTCATGCATAGTTTGACCTACTCGTAAATCAAATTTTTTCTGTGTACCTCAATTACTACCATCAACTTTTTGGAGGTATTTTGAACTCAAAAACTGTTTTACATAACGCATAAACATAGGAAAATCGAAATTTTTTAAAATCATTTAATCAAAGATTGATTTAATTGTACCATGTCCCCTTAAATATATCAAAATTGTACCATGACGCCTTAAATATATGAAACATTTTCCTTGATAATAAGTTTACTTGGATAAAGTAGGCAGTTTATATATGAAATAAGTTTGATAAATAATAACAAGGATTAAGCATACAGCTTAAAACGTTTATGGCATGTTAAACAACAATCTGTTTCTATTTTGAACGAAATATGTTGTTGCCGTTGTTACAAATCTCCTGTCAGGTTAGAGGAAGTCAGAACAGATCAGTGAAGTCATTGACTTTAATGAGGTCTGATACTAGAAGTGGACTATCAATATATATCTTTCCAGTCCTGTCCAAGATATGCCGAGGTGAAGCCTGTTCTATCTGGCATTTAGGGCAAATAGGATACTTCTTACTGCCTCCAGAAAAATTGAGACTTTTTAAATGCCTTCTAGAAAGTCGGGACAAAAAAGTGTAGGACTACCAGTCATAAGGAAGAGATAAAGAAAGCCCTGGTCTTTTGCATTTTTACCATTTATGAAAGGAGGTTTTAACCCTTTCTTTTTATTTTGGGCCTTTTGCCTTGACAATAATTCTAAGTATGTGAACTCTGAGGCTGAAGGGAGAGGATGGTCTAGTCCCTCCTTTCTGAGAGTACAGCCAACTCATTTCCTTAAATATTGGCATGGGACGGGATCGATTGAAAATGTACTTTGTGATGGTGGTAGATGAGCTTAACTTTTCGTAGGATAGACAAACTGATTCATTTCCTATGCGGGCCCAGTTTTTGAGGTGTTGGATTGAGCTACGGCTGTCAGATAGAATCCAGATGTCTTAGTAGTTACTTTTGTTCATGATTTTCTCTAGTTAAATGTCAACTGCTATTTATTCGCTTTCAGAAACGGAACAAAAATCTGGTTTAAGTTGTTTTATGGGGTGTTTCTCTTGAGGTGTTTAAATATCAGATCCACTGCTCCCTGAATGAAATATGTTACTGTTGTTATCACTATTTACAATAAACTACCGCTCTTTAATAACAAATAACAATTTAAATTTACAACCACTAACTAAAGCTAAACTATCTCAAGCATCATACGACCTCACAAATATTCTTTTCAGACTATCTTTTGCGCTCCTCTCTCTCTCTCTATCCTCTCATAAACACCACTCTTCTACACTCTCGGTACAACAATTGTACAACACCGCTTTGTAAAAATAGCGCCATCTATTTCCTAAATAAAATGAGTCACACCAACTTTCCATTTTGGTAAACCACTAACAATAGAAATCCTTTTTCATACGTTACAAAGTTACCTTAATCTTGACAGTAGAGGTAAGTGTCTTTTCTTTTAGGAAAAATTAAAGATATATCTCGTACCACGTAAATATGTACTATTAAAATTAAAGGGAACAGTCCTTGAATATAAGACATAATAAACATCTTATAGTTATAATTAAAGTTTTATATTTTTTTTCTTTTTTTATTTTATTTATACCATGTTAGGGAAAGAGATTTTACTAAAATTTGGTGGGTATTTCTAAAAAATCCCATTTCTTCTATATAATTAATATTCAATATATAGTAATAAAGTCTACCATGTTGGTCATGCTATATACTAAAGTCTATGAGAAACGCATACATATAATTAAACTTTTAAATTAATAATATATATATATATATATATATACAACGCAAGAGAATCATAGCAGGAAGGAAAGTAATATAAATACAGTTATTAACTAAACTAAGAAAAAGCCAATTCATGAAAATCAAAATTAATGTAAATACTCATCTCATCTATTTGCAGAATCTGGTTTTATGACTATACAGCTGAGTTGCGCTAGTCTTACGTCATGCCATTCTTTCTTCAGCTTCATTTTCTGCTTACATTTACCAAGGGAAATCAGCATACAAAAATAAATGTAAAAAGAATAGAAAAGTATGCATCCTAGAAAAGCGAAAACTGTTTCCATTCTTTTAGGATGCCTATTTGGGTTTGCTGGGTATCATTTTTCCTTGTGATTTTCAGAAATGTAGGCTTTTTCTTACTTTGACAGACAGCATTTGCTTCTGTTTTGTAATGAATTCCCCCCCACACACACGCACACTCGTATATATATATGAGTGTGTGTACATATAAATGTATACATATAATTTTTAATATACTTTTCTACTTGAACGACACAAATGACTTAAATATTAAAGAATAAAATAAATAACTGAAATTTCAGAAACTATAAAGAGCCTTATTATAAGCGTTGCTTACTGAGGAAAACTTAACAAAATAGTTTTAAATAAGACTTGCCAACCTTTCTCCTTTTGTTAACATTGCTGAGCAAAATCATATGAAATATAATAGGTAGTATATAATTGGCGAAGGACTTTGTAAATTTGAATTATGATCAAGTAAAGAGGATGACGCCCCTCTCCTTTTTACACCACACCAACGACAGGACGTTTGAGCCTCAACATATTTGACGTGTATTGACTCCTTCTGGACGGTACTAGGCTTGAACTCAAGTCACGCCGGTCACAAGCCCATTACCTCGATCACTAGGCTATCGCGGCCACGTGAATTAAATAAGAGTTAGTTTGGAATACAGGGAATTCGAATAAAATTCTGTTTTGAAATTATAACAATGTAGTTGAAAGTGTATAATATATATATAAATTTTTTATTGTTGTTATTTTTGGAATACATTTGTCTAAATTAATGCTGCTGAGTCAAAGACAAATAATGCATTCACTTACAGCTATACAAATTTAGATTCACTAGAATTATATTTATGACTCAAGGGCAGTAAATTTTTAAGCTATTTCTTAAAGGAAATCTTCTTTTCCTTTATTCGGTTATAATTTAAAATCCTAATAAGAATATACTTAACCAAAATGACACCTTTTGTGAAATTTGTTTAAAATACGTCATCTTATTTATTGAAGTCGTTTTTTTTTCTTTGTTGTAGTTAGAATAAGAACATCATATTTGATAAATTTCTGTAAACGATGAAGTAAAAACGATAGCTCATTTTATATTGAAAACTGAATAAGCATGTGGAACTTGGTACCTTCTGATTCGTAAGTACGTAACATTCCACTAGACGAAAATGATAACCTCAGTCCTGAGGCTGTTACTGGCTTAAAAAGGAACCACCACACTACACTACTCTCCCACCAGTGAGCCGTTGGATAGGTGATAAAATAATATAGTTGTTTATGGCGAGCTTGTGAGTTATTGGTGTTCCGTCAAGTATGTCTGATGGCTTTGATTGCTGCTTCAAGTGTGTTTGATGGCTTTGTTTGCGGCGTCAAGTTGATCTGAAGGCTTTTGGTTGCTCTTGCGGTGGGTAGATGGCGCCACGATAGCTGCGCGAAGGTTGTATTTTCTTAGTTCAGTGTCAAGGTCACCAAAGCCGGGTAACATAACCACTAGACAAAAGTGATCACCCCTGGCCGGAGGCTGTTACTCGCTTATACAGGAACCACCACTGCAAGCTTTTAAAATAACTCGAAATTTTCTTTAAATTCAGAGTGTTAATCCAATATACAATGATTGCATTTATACATAAAAACTTATTTTTCTTTTATTTTACGCTTATATTGGCATACTTTACAAAGTGTATTTAGTAAAAATTGATTCATTATTTTATTTGTTAAAAAGGCTTTAAATCTGAATACAGGTAGAATGTGTAAAAACTATTTTCTCATACACTTAAAAAAACCCTTTTCACAAATATAAATTAAAAACATTAATTTTTTATGGCAGAAGCACTCTATGATAAGCATCGATGCAGATTTCCTGCAGAAGACATATATATTCCTATAATTCAGTTTGAGTTCTTTTGTGTAAAGTGCCTACTGCTTTTATGAGAATTTTTGTTTTGAACCTATTAAAAACCGAGACAGTGTTTATCAAATAATTTAGGGATTAAAACTGTCTCTTCATATTACCGTGAAAAAATAATACTGTTATTATCTCCTTTTAACATGTTTTAACCCTTTAAATATTTTAATTCTGTTTTTGTCTTTTTACCAAATATTTTTTCCTGGAATTCGAACATTTTGCTCCTTTTTATTGGTATTGTTATTATATTTTATGTTTCTAGTATTTTCGAAACTTTAATGTAATATTTTTAAAATTCTTATAATATATTGCATTTGATTCAATAAATATTTATTATTTTTCGTTGCAAAGTATTTTAAAATATGAATTTTTAGTCCAGTTTTTTTCTAAAATTTATGTAAATAAAAGGTAAAGTGTGCATTTATGTATTTTAATGTGTTTTTAGCGATAATTGTTATTATTATTTTACTTACATACATTTTAAAATGCAAAATTTCAAAACTTATCAAATACAGCAATGAAAAAAAGTTATACGATAAATCAGAAAGTTTATGCTTAAAATCTAAGGGCGATTTTATATTATATTTTCAAAACACTTTCAAAATCATTGATTATAAAATAAGGTAATATTTTATTTATGCATCACTTTAAGATAAAATTGTGTGAAACATACATATTAAAATGATATATTTATCAATGCACACAACTTAATTTAGTTATTTTTGGTGATAAACTGTTGAATTTGTATTTATGTACAAACAGTAATTTGCATAAAAATATGTAATCTCTCTCTCTCTCTATATATATATATATGTATACAATACTCTTTTTTTCTTCTTTTAAATTTTTCATCAAATTTTTTATGTCTATCGTATTTGTGTTTGGAATAAGTCAGTTCTTTGTTTTTCAGTTTTAAGAATGAGCAAAGATCTCATTTATAAACAATTACACATAGTTCTTGTTGTTATTGAATTACCTAAACACGTAAAAAAATATAACACACCATCCTTATTAGTAAATCGACTCTATTTTTGTTTTGCTGTAGGATATAATTAGTTATAATTTATTAGAATCATGAATTAGATCAAATATCAGTTCAACTAAATAATTTTGATTATTTCTTGGACAACTGTTTCATTTACTTAAAAGATTGATTAATGTTTAGCTTTCATTATTTGATTTTTAAATTTTAAAAAAGTGGTTTTGGAATTATTTAAAAATAACAATTTCTCCTACAAAATTTCAAATATGTAAGAGGCTTTAAGTTACTTAGGCTCAGAACTTCTTCATAAAGAGACATTTAGGTACGTAATACGTTAGTAACGAAAATAACCAAAATCAGTTGATTTATTTTGGATTAAAATTTCCCGAACCCGTCGCCTAATAAAATATTGTACAGTTTGGAAGTGATAGACCGTGTTAAAATATTTTAGGAACACATTTTATTTGTGAAATATAATTCCACTATTTTAGCTTCTCAGTGTTGGTTGCATTATTTTCTGAGAAATTTTGTGAAAAGTTTATTTAAAAGAGTTTTTTCTTAACAAATACACTAAATAAACAATTGTATCATTAATTTCCTTTTGTGGATATAAGTGTTAAATATTAATACGAAATGAAATTGATTTCTGTAACGAAATATAATTGTTGTGATGCAATGTTTTATTTTTTAGATGTATGAAAATGTATTTACATATAAAAGTAAAAACATTATATACTGTTTTAATTAATTTTAGGTTACAGATTCGTTGTTTCAAAACCATAGGTTATAGATGCTGTGCAATAAATGCACGAAATTTCTGTCTGTTTTATTTTGCTTTGAAAACTTTAATTAAATTTCGAAAGGAGATACTGGTTTATGGATAACAATGTAAGATAAGTAAACTAAGAATTGTATTTGGAAATTAATCAAATACTATCTCTTGCTGGTAAAAAAATAATGAAAACTTGCTGTAGTACATATTTGCATAAATTGTTTCCATTTACAATCTATGTAGAATATAAAATTAAATTCAAAGTAATTTTTTTCACAAATATTTGATATAAAGGAAATTGGATAGTTATCTGCTGTTCATGAATTTCAAATCAGCACACTTTTATTAAAAATACATACTTAAAAAAAGTGTACGTTTTAACTAAGAATTTTTATATTTAAAAAAATTATCAAACATATATTAAACTTTTCCCGAAAAAAAACACATATACAATATTATGGTATAGTTTTAAAAACAACTTCTGACAATAAAGCTCGGTGAATGAACTCAGAACGGCTAATCTGGCAACACTGGCGAAACAAAACGCCGCACATGCGTAACGGCAGGTGTTTACCATCTGCCCCCAATGCCATTCAGTTGAGCGTTGCTTCTGTTTAATCTAAGACTTGTCTTAAAACGTGCTTATTCAGTGCGTTAGTTCTTATTTGAGAACAGGAAAAATGAAAAAACAAAAGATAATTTTAAAGTTTTGTTTTAAGCTTGGCAAGATAACTAAAGAAGCCTATGCGATGATGGTGCTTGTTCATGAAGATCAAGCACTTTCCATGAAGTGTGTGTACGAGTAATTCGCAAAAGTTGGGAAAATGTTTTTGTTAAAACTCGTAGCGGAAGACCAGTGATCTCCGTCAGTGACGAAAACATTGAGCAAGTGAAGAAATTAACCACAAAAAATCGTCGAATAACTTTGCACGTGATAGTCGATGAACTGCAAATTAAATGTGAATTCATGCAACGCCCGTGCCCATGGTTGTTCATGACAATGCTCATCCTTACACAACCAATATCAGAAAACAGTTCCTGGCAAAAAAGGGGTTGGTGCAAATTGAACATCCACTATACTCGCCAGATCTTAATCCTCTAGACTTATTTCTATTCCCACGATTCAAACACGTTTTAAAAGGAAAGAGATTCGATGATATTCCTAGCATCCAACAAAATCTGGCGAGGCTTTTGAACTCCAACCCTAAAGATGACTTCTTGTAAAGTTTCCAGGACATGTATAGCAGAACTCAGTGATGCATAGTCATGGGACGTGACAATTTTGAAGGACAATAAGATAATTTTCGTTATTATTTCTTCTACGTAATGTTACAGGACTATTCACCGAACTTTTATGTCAGAGGTTGTATATATAAGAGAAAAGAGTGACTCACTTATCAACTGTTCTTTGAAACTATTAGATCTACAGTCTTAAAAAAGTGCATTTATCTGCTTCCAAGAGGGAATTATACACAAAAACCCGCTTTTGAACTGTTAGAACTCAACATTTGAAATTTGATAGGCTTGATTCTTTCGTCGAGTAAAGATCGACTGAGAACATGTATTTAAAAAATTGAATTCCCAAGGGGTGCTAAATTTTTTTCTTATATTTCTTAATATTTATTTAATAATTTTCATTAAAATTTTCAATATTTTTATATTGGAAGTATAAGCAATGATAAATTTTGTATGAATAAATTCAACGAAATCTTAGTATATCTAAATACTTATCATTTTATAATATCCCTCAAAGTTTAAGATGAAGCTATTTGATATTTTAACAGAACTATATATTTGTACATTTAATTCTATGTATTACTTAAAATTTCTAATTAGAGGATTAACGTTGCTTTGATATTCATGGTCATGAACTCACTTCACAGAAGATAATGTTCAAATCGAGTCGTGGATTTCAATCCGAATTCCATCAAAGTCTATGATGTGTAATAAAGTAGACTGAAAAGCATTAATTTAAATTTCTTTTGAAGTTATAACGTAGCTTAGTTATTACGTGAGGTATACTAACTCAAGTATCGTCATCTTCTCTTAACAAGAACTTAAAGTTTGGAGGTTGTTTGCCAATAGACTATCTAGCTGTAGAGAAGTATTGTTCAGTACTTTAAATTAAGACTTTTTCGCTTCATGGGAAGGTTATGAGTTTTTTATGGTCGAACATAAATGCAGTATTTATAATAATCTCTCTTAAGAAAAGAAAAAAAATGTGTGTTAAATATAATCAAATATTTAATTTAAGTTCTCCATTAACCTGTGAAGGAATACATAGAATATAATTTGAGAATAATTTTATGAATCTCTCAATGCTAAAGAACACTTTAGCAGAAAAATTCCTGTTTTATAAACAAATATATTAAAACTATGATTTGAAGTATTATTGTTAGTATTTTTAGTCAGAGTCACAAAATTTTTATGATAGTTTGTTAGGATAGTTTGATTTTGTGATAGTTTGTTTTTAGATCTGACAAGCCTGCTGCAAAGTGACCTTAACAAGTAATAAAAATTTTTTTTAAAGTCAATTCCTACTATGGTGGCACCATCTGTTTCAGCTAGTTTTAATTTCGTCAGAAACAACACAGAATAAATTTAAAATTAAAAAATCAAATTTAATTCATGAATTAATATTTGAAAAAACTGTATTAATATCAAGTGAACCACTAAAAGTTTAGTGGCCATGGTAGCCTAGTGCTCAAGTTATCGGATCATGGCTGGCAAGTCATGAGCTCGAGCCCCGTACCACTTAAGACCCGCCATGTAGGGGAGCAATGTTCGTTAAATATGTCGAGAGCTCAAATGTTCTCCCGTTTGCGAGGTATGGTAGTTTGGAGAGAGGGGTGCCAACTCAGGTGCCATCCTCGTCACTTCACCATGGATCAAAATTACGAGACTCGTCGCCAAAATTCCTCGTGTAGCTGAACAGGGTGATGTTGATATTCACTCTCTCACCTACTACAAAACTAAAAAATGTATTTGAACTTGAGTGGATGAATAAAAAGTATTTTACTAAAGATTGAAAATTTGAATAAGATATATATATATGTGTGTGTGTAAGGATAATTAAATTAGATCTAAAATTAAATCGCTAGTTCACTTTTAACTTTTATTTTCCCGTTACATCTTCAAGTATTAAATTTATTACCCAGTTCGGTAATGGACAACACATTGCTTTAAAAGATCTTTCTCCGCTCCGACCATTAATTTTTATTACCTATATGTCACCCTTAAATTCTCAAGTATACCTCTTCAATCAGAAGCGTACTCAAAGAACATATGGCTTCTGAAGAAGCCGCGGAATCTTGATTTTTAACACGCGTCCGTCTCTCTCTCTCTCTCTCTTACAAACAGATTACAAAATGATCTCATGGAATAAAGACGGTTAAAATAAAATGCCTTGAAGTTCACTCAAAAAACCACGACATATATATATATATATGCATATGGAGAGTGTGAATTAATAGTAGAAATTGAGTAAAAATGAAACCAATACAAAGGAGTTATAATTTAAATAGTGTACGAGGAAATACTTCATACAAAAATAATAAATAGAGAGTACATAGTTTCCAGAAAAAAAATACGATTGAAAGCAGTCTTAAAATCCATTACTTAGAAATATTTGTCTTACCGATTTCCTCCCTAAATCTCTAATTGTAATTACTAAGCCGGATTTAAATCTTCGTTCAATTTTTTATATTTCAGATAATCCGAATTTCAACACCAAGCTGATAAATCTTACGCATTAAATGCATTAAAATAAATGTTGAAGTATTTATTTAATATTAGGACTTTGAGAACCTGGGGAAGCTTAAAGAATCATTTGACTGAACATTGGAAGTTGTAAAGGAACTAAATCCTGGTTAATGGAAAGCTTTTGTCGTTCTAATAGCATACTTTCAGCGAGCATTACCACTTATTGAATGAATGATATGTGTTGAGTGGATTCCTTCCTGCCTTAAGTACTTCTCTAGCGCAGGCATCGTTTTATTCCATAAGTCCTAGATTATTTGTACTGAACTGGAATATATTCGTGTAACTTAATTGGAAAGTCAAATCATCAAATATATTATTAAGAAATTTAGCTATTTTATTAACCTATCGCTCCGAACTTTGCAATTCACTGGCGAAGATTTGTGCTACTAACTTTTTTGGAACACCAAAATAGAGCTAGAGATCAGGTACAAAATAAGCAGCCATGTTATGCAGTAATCATATACTTTTAGATTATTTTCATTACTTTGAATTAAAAGGAATGACTAAAAGAATTTTTGTTTTATCTGTTCATATATCTGAAGGATATTCGTTCTCGGTATGTTCTGATTCGCAAGCATACAACTTACCACTGAACCAAAATGATCACTTCAGTCCGAGAGCAGTTACTGACTTATATAGATACCACCGCCCCACACTCCCTTACCAGTGAGTCGGTAGGCGAACGAACGATAACGTTTTTATGGTGAGCGTGTGTGTCGTTGCGTCATTAGGTTCGGACGGCTTGTCTGTTGCATCATTATGGACATTATGGGTGTGACTGCTTGTAGGTTGCGTTATTTTGTGTGTGATGGCTTGTAGGTTGCGTCATTTGTGTGAGACGGCTTGTTGGTTGTGTCATGTGTCTGACGGCTTGGTTGCATTTTCTGTTGATAGATGGCGCCACAAGTGTTGCGTGATGGTTACGTTTGCTTTGTTCGGCCAGGGTTACCAATGAAGGAGAACTTTCTCACATAACTTACCACTGAACCAAAATGATCACTTCAATTTGGAGGCAGTTACTGGCTTTATAGATACCACAGCCACATATCTATATATATGGGGAAAAACGATTTACACACTAACTCATCATGACAGGCCTATCTACTTAGCATGTTTAGGTATGTTTCTTTTTTTTTAAGTAGAGATTCACTGTGAACGGGCTTTGTAAATTTGATTCCTAAGGGAAGCAATATAGAGAAGAAATTCCGTTTTTAAACTATTAAATCTACAGACTTAAAATTTGGGAGGCATGTTTCTTTTGATGAGTAGAGAAAGTTTAAGAGCGGCTTTTGCAGAAATCGTCTACCAAGGACGGTAGGAGGAAGGAGCGTAGGTTTAATAGATGTAAAATCACGCCTGACCTACAGATTTGAAATTTGGTCCGTATGTTTCTTTTGTTGAGAAAATATCTTATACGATTGAGTTAGAATCGAAATTGACTCAGAATGGGGTTTCGGAGGCTTAAGAAGCAGTTATAGGTAAGAAAAAAACAGTTTTTGAACCATTGGATCTATAGATTTCAAATCTGGTATGTTTCTTTTGTTGAATAGAGGTCAACGTGCTGAGAACGTGCTTTGCGGATATCGATTCACAAGGAGAGGTTGCAGAAGTGTGATAAATAAAAATTTCCCATTTTTGATTTATTAAGCAAACAGACTTGATATATATGTGACATGTTTCTTTTCTTAAGTAGAGCGAGTTAATGAACGGTTTTTCCGCAAATTAACTTACAACACAGGGAATTGGGGTTTCGCGGGGTGTTTTATCTAAGAAAATTAGTGTTTGGATTTTTTAGATCTAAGTATTTTAAATTTGCCTGGCATATATGTTGTGGTGATTAGATATCCTCTAAGAATGTGTTTTGCTGAAATGGACTTCCAAAGAGCAGGAGGAGGAGAGGGAACGTTAAATATATATACACTATCCCTTTAGAAGTTTTAATTATTTCCTTTCTTAAATAAAAATGAATCGAAGGTATGCAATCGAAAGCTAAATACTAAGATTTAAAAATCTATAGGGTAAACTTAGTAAATATGGACACTAAGGTATTTCGAGGATATTTAAGCAAACACTCATATTACTCGTAATGGTTTTGAATTGGTGTATTTGTAATGCTACGTTGGCAATGTTTAAGTGTCATGGCGACAGTGTGATTTGTTTGTGTTGTTGTAAGGATCAAATAGAAAAGCAAACAGATTGTTTCAAATGTCAGTACAATTACCTTAATTATTTTTAGTTATCTTAAGATTTCACACGCGGAATTATCTAATTTTACATGAAACCTATAAATTATTGCAATATTATGTAAATTTAGAATGCATTGAAAGCAGCGGGTGGTTTCGTTCTTACTCCCTTCGACAGTAGTAATGCGAATTGTTGAATAATATCACATTTAATAATGTGAATTTACTAGTTTATCTGATGTTCTGCGTTCAATTTTTCTTAATTTATAGATAAAATGACAATTTTCGTGATTCAATTTGCTCAATAACAAAGGTTTAAATTTAATTCTTATCATTTGCCAAACATGTAATTTGTGCAAAAATGCATTTCCGTTTGGAAAACGTAAATGTAGAGATGACAATTTCCTTTATCTTTTTTTTTATACTGAAACCTGCCCATATTTTCAGCAATTGTACCCATATTACCAAAAGTTTTAGATAAATATGGGAATCGCAATATTTGCTTTGAAGCTTCTTTAAAAATATTGCAACAAGAGTTAGAGGTTCGTTCATGTTATAAAGACCCCATACTTTAAATTTTGAAATATCTTAATTTCAGAAAAATGGAAAATGTTTTAATGTAGTATATTTAAAATTAATTGTTTTGGTGCCCATATATTTTCCAAGTTTACCATAACTGAAGAACAAGATACAGTCATAGAATTTCATGAAATACTCAGCGAAGCTGGTGTATAACGGCTATTTTTCTTTTTTTTTTGTAAGTGGACATATACAGCATGGAGATTAGAAAAAGTAAAATAATTAAAATACATAAATCTCTTGCCTTGTTTTGATTGTCAAAGACTAGAGAAAGCATTATTTTGATATTTTCATTCCTCATCAAGTTATTTCAGGACAATAGCTTACAACTGCTTCAAGGAACTGAATACTTATCAAGTAATTTGGAAGAGAAACAGAAGAGCGCCATCTAGCACAATAGTTATGAACAACTAATGTCTTTGGCATTGAAACTGTTTATTCACTGTGTAACAAGAGCCATTATAGAAATCCCATTCATTGTATAACGTTTGAAATTGGAAATTACAGAGCTACCGTAGACCCAAACTACAATTAAGGTTGCCGTGATTGGGAATTAGACAACATTGGATGTCAAATAATGGTACGTTGCTTGGTCTATAGTTCTTTATTCATTATGACAGATCTGCTGACAAATTGTCTTGAAATTACAGATTCATGTATGCATAACCTAAAAGCTTTTATTGGAAATAGCAAATGTGAGCTTATTATGGTATTGTGTACAACGATTTATTTTATGTTTGCCAAGCAGCTATTTCTGTATTCAAAACTATGAATACCATGTTACACACTAGTGAACTTGTATAGCACCAATTGGTAAAAATATGAACAAACAAATCATGCCACAAAGGAAGCATTTTCCATGAAATACACTGTTTTAAAACTATGTATTATATTTATGTTTAGTGTATTTCATACTTTGATTCATAGTATAATATTATTATGAAAATAAATCAATGTATTGTATTTGTTTTAAACATCAAGAAAATTTTGGTGCAAAAAAAATCTAAAAAAACAAAATTTCGAAAAAAAACCCCTGAAAATTGGTAAATTGAAATTTTTTTTTTATAACATGTGATTCAGCATTTTTTAAAAACTTTTCTGAGGCGGTTGTTGTACAATGAAACCATCTATTCATACATTTCTTCCAAAAAATCAGAGTAATTTTATAAAAATTCGTCTGGACGTGAAATTTTACTTCTAATTGTTATTAACCACATTTAAAAGTAAAATGAATAAATAAAAATTCACCTCCAAACTAATTTTTATACAATTGCTCTGATTTTTATACATACAAGAAATGTTTGAATAGGTGGTTTCACCTTGATATCACTGCCCTTAAAAGGGTTAAGGTTCAAAACAATAGAAATAATACATAAATTTATTTTTAATTCAATTAGTGCGAGTGGAAAAGGTTTTTTTCATGATTAAAAAATAATTTGTGAAATCGTGATATTTTTAATTTGTATCCGTGACATATTTTCTCTTCCAAAGAGCTTAAATATAAAATTTAAAATAATATTTACTATAAATGAGTTGCTATATGTTAATATAATTTATAAACGATATTAGATTTAAAACATACGCGTGCGCATTCTTTCAATAAACGATTATTCAAAAAGAAAAAATATGCTACAGAATTTTTTTTTCGAATTTTGATTAACGCACTGGATATAAAAATAAGATAAATTTACTTTATGAGATAATGATTTTACGCAAGATCTTTAATATAATTCTATTATGAAACGGAATACTATTCAAAATTCACCCATTTCAAAAACGATGTAATGCTGAGATTTCTCTAAGCATCATTAAGATGAGTTCACCTAAAATTTTTCTTTTAACAGCTTATAATTTATTGAATAAGATGCTTTTTTTCTAGGTGTACTACGAATGAACTTTATTTTTCCTTATATATTTGAAAATACTATTAAGGAATGTTTGATTTTTTTCCAAATATACTATTAAATTATAATCTTGAAAATCAGGGAAAGATCTGCAATACCTACTAGTTTTATGTAGTTCATTATTAATATTAATTTTCCTCTTTCATTATTTCTGAAAAGTGTTTAAATTGAATTAATATTAATATTAATTCTTTTATTATTTAATTCGGTTGTGCTTTTGAAATTAACTTATAAGGAGCAGTATAAAAATCTATATAGTTATCAAATCAGATGATTTTTCCTAATGTTTTCATTTATTTTGTACTTTTTACAGTAGTGACTATTTAGTTCAACACCAAATTTACTAGTAAGCTCACATTAAGTAAAAACACAATTTGTTTCTTTGATAAATTTTTCATATTATTTCGAATATTGTTCTGCCCCAAATAAATTTCTCTTGCAATCTTAAAGTGAGTAAAATTATGTACACTGTTAGTACACTTTACAGTATTAAATAAAATACTGTACACTGTGTTTTTCTAACATTTTCATTTTAGCCGGCTGGGTGACGCAGTTGGTTTCTAGCTGGTCTTCTGCACCTAAGGTAGCGGGTTCAACCCCAGCCCAAGTTGGTGGATTTTCATGAAACAGAAAATCGACAGTGGCCATGTCGGATTATTATGCGGCATGTAAAAGATCCGTAGTGTGCCTGGTTCTCTTGGAAGCTCTCAGCAAAATTAAATCCTAGTACATGTTCGCATCTTCAGAGTTCAGGAGCCTCCCTCTTGAAAAGGAAACTGGGCGTCAAAATTGCCTGCGTTGATTGGTATCCGCCTATAGGGTGCCGCACTTAAAGTGATACTAGCTTCCGGGGAATGTACTAGTTCTGCAATGGTAAGACACCAATCCGAAGCCCATTGGAAATAAGAAGAAAAAAAAAACGTTTTTATTTTATTGCAGGATTTTATATTCTTTGGCCAAACACCAACCTTCTTATAAGTTTACATTGAAAAAAAAATTGCTCAAAAAATAAATAAAACCTAATTAAAAAATATAAAATTAAAAATTTCTAAAAAGATGTATCGTTATTGTTTATTTTTTTGTACAATTATTTCACTATTTTGAACTCAATCTAAACTAGAAAAAAAAAATTCAAATTATAAATATTTTTTAAGACAGCTTAAAGAATTCGAATACATTTCGCTGACCATAATCTCTCGGAAACTTATTCAATAAGATATAATGCGTGATATCATACTTTTCCTCATTTGGACTCAGTTCATCAAATAAATCCGAGAAAGTCCCTTTATATTAACGCTTGGAAGAGAAACGCTTAATACAGTGAACTAATTGGATCTGGTTGGTAGCGTGGCTTTTGTCTATACACATTACTCTTATGTGGCTCTATCCACTTGAACACCTTGGGAAGTGTTGGAGGCAGTTAGAGAAGATTAAGGAAGCAGAATCTTGGATAAATGATTGAGATTAGAGCACTCATAGGCGAATGGATTGGGATGGGTATATTTGAAATGATGTGTGGAATATTCTGTTGTAGTATGTATGGAATTGGGTATTTCAGAAATGACGAAAAAGGAACATTATGGTGATTTCTTCATTCCATTGGCCTCATTCGATGATTTTATTAAATGAATCTGAATAAAACATAATTAATATAGTGGTAAGGTAAATAGTTTTTTGTCCATTGAGTTTCGAAAATAAGTGATGCTCTTACCAGATACAGTCAGTTGGGAATAAAGAGGACTACTGCAAGCTATAGCTGAAGATACACTTGGAGCCTTTGGCCCTCTCGAGCCTTCATCTAAAGGGTTATTTGAAAGCATAATATTGATTACGTTGTACATAAGTGAAATTATAATATTACTGAGTTAAAAAATTAAATTAAAATGAAAATTTCATAAATAAATTTGCTTAAAACGTTTTAAAAATGCAATAAAGTCATAAAATATCATCAAGAATTGAATGTTAACATTAAAATAAATTTACTTTTTATTTCATTAATAACAAGATATCAATCATTGGCATGGTCAAGTAATTTTAGCGCGTTTTTCACATGTTGTATTTTACAATAATGCAACTAATGAACTTTTTACTAACAGAAAGTTGTGTACTATACTTAAAAAAAATTAAAAATTAAAAAATAAATATTTTTGTTTTAAAACTATTAAATTTAATTATGATTTGGCTCATCTAGGGCACAAATACGACCAAATGCCGAAAACCCGAGGTCAATTGGTTATTTATTGACTGAGAAAAAGGTACGACAAAATATGGAACGAAGACGAAGACGAAATTTGCGTCTTAATAGCGCTTTTTGTGCCGCAGGGACTGGGTTCGAATCCCGGAGAAGGCATGGATGTTTGTGTTGTAATCCTTTCTTCTGTCTGTGTTGTTTACCCCCGTGTTATACGTTCGGTGGTGCACGGGGTTTATAAATGTTATAAAAAAAATTAAAAAAAATAGCGCTTTTTTTACACTATGTGAAAAACGCTCTAAAAAGTTAGTAAAACAGCTTATTTAAAAGTCATACAATTTTCAACTTTTCTCTCGGAGAGGTGTCAGTTGCTTTACTTTCTCGAGGCCAATGAGAGCCGGAGAAAAGTTGATAGCCTTACCAATGTAGAAGCAACTTCTCACTATTAGATTTTGACTAGAGCTTCTAGTGAGAGACGCATCCCTTCCACTAGGGGTGAGAGGAAGCGTTCTTATTGGTAGTTGGGTTAAGTGTGAACTGTATTATCCCTGAAAAGGGTACAATAGCTGTGTCGGGAGAGCAAAGAACGCGCGACCAGAGGGACCCTTTGATTGGCTGCTGACTATCAGGGAACAAAGGACTACAGTAAGTTGAATTAAGATATCCGACTACCCTAAAATTGTGAATTTTGCCAGAAATTGACAAATTCTTTTATGATTTTATTTTATAAGTGGTCTTATTTGCTTATAAAAATACCAAGTTTATTATTTTCCATTCGCTAGAACAAAAACTGTAAGTGTTTTAGTAAAAGCAAATGCTATTACATTAAGCAAGGTGTGTCATACTTTAAAACGAGTTTTATTCGAAATGTGTTTTTTTTAAATACTCAAATGGGTCAGCAATTGCTCAAAAAGTTTTGAAAATAATTAATTGAAAATTTTTGTGTATGTCAAAGTTTTGTCTAGTGTCAAATTTATTATGATATTATTTTATGGGCAATCGTATAAAAATATATTTATAAAAATGCCAAGTTTATCATTTTCCGTTCACTAGAACAAAAACTACAAGTGTTTTAGTAAAAGCAGATGCCATTACTTTAACCAAAATGTCATACTTAACAACGCGTTTTAATTGAAATGTGATTTTTTGAAAATAATCAAATGGGGTCAGCGATTACTAAAAAAGTTTTGAACATAATTAACTGAATTTTTTTCTGTAAGCTCTGAATAATAATAGTAGAAGTGTTTTAACCTTCAGGTTTATCAATCACTGTTTTATTACAAAATTTATAGCCCCTTATGTGAATATAACCACGGTTTTTTAAGCAATTTCATGTAATAACAAATATTAAGTGCTCTAGTTTTTGCAAAAATTAAAATATCTCTTATCCTAAAGGTCACTTCAAAAATGAATAATATAGCAACACATCAAAATTGAAAATCTGTTCATAAACTTTTGGTACAGAATGGACCACATTTGTGTTATTTTTTGTCAATTTTTACCCATTTTTTCCCACTTTAGTCATTATAATTTATTTTTCTCTTCTGAATTTTAGCATATTTTTCTTAAAATGAACTAAACAAATCTAAAAATATCAAAAAATCCCTATATCTCCATTTAAAAAAAATATTGCCGCAACCAGTCGGATACCTTAAATAACACATAATCGCTTAGAAGTGTGGAGAAATCGATAAAAAAATTTGGCAGTAGTTCGAGTTAATTCCTTGCTATCAGCATGTAGTGTGATATTATTTAAAATAGAAGAAAAAAAATAGGTAAAATTCCTTTTAATTGTTCTACTTATATTAGTCTGAAAGTTTCTTATGCATCTCACTTCTATCCATAATATTTAATATATTTGAAATATTATAAACCAAACAGGCGAATTTGAAATATTAATACGTAGATGTAGGGTGATGGAGTGATTTTTCATTAGCGTCGCACTATAAGGCAACAAGAGTCCTTTCGGTCACAGACCTCGTAATTTTGAATCCTGGTCACGTGAGGAGGAATACACATGAGCTGGCACACCCCCTTTCCGAACATCTCCACCCCGACAAATGGGGTAGACTTGAAGCCTCGACAGTTTTAATATGCTTTAGATCTTCTATACGGTGGGTCTTAGGTGGCATTAAGGCTCAAACGCATGATTCACCGGTCACGAGTTCGAGACTGTAGCTACCATCTTTTGCACTAAGTTTATGTTGGTGAAGATGTGCATGAGAACTCATTTTATTCTCTTATTCCCGTAAATTAAACAAAAAAAAACATATATTCGATTAAAACTATAATTTTTGGGAGATTCATAAATATTTTGACAATATATATAGAAAAAAATCAATGAAATAAAAAGTCAAGTATAATATCTTTCATAGTTTAACAAAAAAAAAACTTTTTTTTAAGAAATTAAAATTTAATTTTTGTGATAAAAAAGAAATATTTTAGCTTAATCTGAAATACATTACAAACGATTTTTAATTAATTGAATTAGCTTGCGCAACTGGTTTAAAAGTGTCACAAACACTTACTGTGATCTAATAAATTTCCAGTACTAAGAAATGTTTAAATAGAGACCATTCTTAAAAACCAATTGAACACTACTTCTTATTAAAGGATTCTCAATATTGTAATAATCGAACTCAAAAATTAGAACAATTGTGTGCTATCTATTATTATACTAAAAAAAATCTAGCTGTTAGTTTTCAATGATCATGGTATAATTTCATTGAAGGAGGCAAAAAATTTCATGAAAAGGTTTAAGTTCTAAAATTTGGTTAAAAATACTAGAATTTCTAAGCCCGTACAGTAATAGTGAAAGACAGGAACTACTTTTTGAGTTGAAAGATAAATTCAACGATGGAAGCTAGGAAAAAATACCTAAAATTCCAAAGAGTTCAAAATAAAGTATAAGAGATAGATGCAAATCTGATTGTAGTAGATTATGCAGAGATGTAAGACCCTTTGCGCCTTTAGAATTGAGTGCCAGGCGCAACTTTTATTACTTTGGAGAATAAAAATTTCTATGTTGTCGTTGTTATGTTGGTTTTAAATAAATCCTGTTATTTTTGCGAATATAGTTGCAAGAGTTAGTGTTAGTTTTCCCTTAACTATTGTTAGTATTGATAAAAGTTTCTTTCAAGATTTCAAAGTACTATTTTTACTTAATTCCGGTAGTTTTTTTGGAAAATAATGAAAAAAAATTACAAATTCTTTTACTTGTAAGAAAAGAGTATGCAGAGGTTTTACGAACGTGAATATTTCAAGCTGTAAGTATAAAACAAAATTAAAAATAGAAAATTTTATTGAAACAGAACGAGTAATTAAAACATTTCCATTAAAATTCCCCTCCAGAAAAGAAGGGGAAAAAGCAGTTAGATGTTATTAAATTATTCTGTAGTTTTTACTTCAAAACAAATGGCAAACATTTCTTAAAACGGAATTTGTACGTTTTTCAAGAATATTCTATAAAGTGTCCAAATTTAACTCTAATTTATACGTAACTTGAATGAAACACTGCTTTAAAAAAGTTAAAAATATATCGTACATAAAAATGCACAGTTTACTCTTGTATACTATTACATTATGTAGGTTTATATCTTTAGAAATTATTTTTACCTTACAAAATTAAAAATAAATAAAAAAAATTTAACTGTATTTCCTCTTTTCTTATTTCAGCAAGTTGCATAACCAAATAAAGATGAAGATTTGTACTTTAAAACATTGTTTAACTTTTTATGTTTTAGAACAATGACTAAAAATTTGCTGTAATATAACTGTACTCATTGTGTCATTTACATTACTGTCATTTTACTTTGACTTTCATTGTTTGCTATATCACTACATATTGTTTAGCAATAAGTTAAGGTTAAAAATTTATAGGAAAACTTAGTATAGAGTAATATGTAATATACGCACACACACACATATATACACACATTATCTCAATTCATGTATCTCAATTCTTCATACACTTAATGTAATAAATTTTGTAATTATAAAAATAAAAAGTGTGTTAAGGTCTTATATTTTTGAATTTTGTTTCTCAATTCGGAAAGTTACAATTGATATGTAATTGTTATGTATTCTCGGCTAAATACATCATGATAGAAATACACCAACGATAAGCAGTTATGTATTATTAACTCATGCTTAGGGCTACGCTTAATGTATGATAGTACTTAAAAATATAATAGCATTAAGTGATCATTTTACAAAATTACTTCCATTTTCATTTCTTAATTATATTCAGTTATTCAATTAATATTTATTTTTCCTTTTGAAAAATGATTCCTAGAAATCATAATTCATTTACTTTATTTTTACGGACAATATGACCTCTAAATTTAAGAGTTATTATTTTGCATCTGAAAAGAAATTTTTTATTTTGGTGGAATATAGAACATTATTTACAAAAAAAATATTCTTCATTAATGTCACGATATATATAGATATTATTGTAGTTAGTTATTTACTCAGAAGAGGGAATTTAGTCGATTTTTTAAGTAAAATGTTGTCCAAAGAACGTATATTTGGGTGATCTGCTGGTAGTAATTGAAAAGAGTACTTAACTCACACACACATGAATTACATACATGATGCAAGTAACTATGCATCGATAAGGATTCAGTTAATTAGACAATATTGTTTAA
>BMAO01013991.1:0-51879 GCA_019973975.1 Trichonephila clavata
AAATTTGAATCAGATATCAATATGCTAATATCAAAATACATCTAACAGAAGGATTTCATTATTAATGCTTACCTATTTAAGAAATAAATTTGTATATGTTGTTTTTGAATAAGTATATTTAATTTTATAATTATTTCTGTACATAAAAGTAAATATTTCAGTTTCATAAATTAAAATTCTCAAAATTTGGAATTTGCTTTATATCACAATGGTATTGTCTAATTATTACTTTTTACTATAAACAAATATTTAATTTTTTAAATGATTAAATATCAACTTTTAGTATCCTACACAAATAAATATTTTAATTAGATACAGTAGACAAGTATACATGAGGCCTACACATAAGATTTAGAGAGTCCACAAGAAAAAAGAAAAATGTAAGCTTTTGGTTTAAATTATATATTTATTTTATTTAAATTAAAAAATGCCAGCTTTATAACTGTGACATAAAAGAATATGTTTTTTTCCATGCATAATATACATTAAATAAGTTTTACAGATAATTATGATAGAATACATATACATTATAAATATATAATATAATTTTAAAAAATTACTTTTATTCCGAAAAAATACATAAATGTGTGATTTTTCACTTACTAGATGTTCCAGAAGAGATGAGCTGAAAAATTCTGATTGACTTTTCTGCTCTGGTATGGCAGAAGAATGAAATTGGGGATCAATTGTAGTTTGTGCATTTGAATCTTTAAAAGCATTAAATTTCATATCCATACTTCCATATTCATGCTCTTTTTTTAATTTCTTGGGTATTTCAAAAGGTGAAAAAGTTCTTTTTATTGATGAATTTTCATTGGAAAATTTATAATGGTGATGAATATCAGATAATGAATCCACAGATTCAGATGTTTCTTCTTTAATATTAGAGGAAAATTCACGTTTTGTAGAAGACAGCTCATTTAAATGGCCTTGAATTGATTTTTCATCATTTGACGTTAACTCACTAGAATATGAAGAAATAATTGAATTCAGAGATTCAGAACTTCGCAATTTGTTTTCCAAAGACTTAGTAAAACTTGAAAGAATCTCATTTTCATTTTTGCTTTGTTTACTGTCAATAGTTTCATTGCTCTCCGTATCTGATTTGACACTACAGTCAAAATCCATATTCCTAAATGGAGAGGTAAGACCATTAAAATTATCATAAATATAAATATTAACGTTTTTTTCCACACCTATTATGAAAAATTATCACAAAAAATAGAGGAAAAGATTTAATGGTTCTTCATACAAAACATGGATTTATTTTAGAACTGAAACAGAAAAGAAAAAAAAAGAAAGAAAGAAACAACTTTAATCATATTAGCAAAAATAAAATTTCAGAGTAAAAAAAACTTATTATAATCTTTAAAAGTTTTAGAACAATTTCAGGTCAAGAGAAAGTTAAATAATATGGTAAAATGTTAACCCCTTAATATGAGTGATTGAGTTAATATGAGTGTGCTAAACAAGCAAAAATGTGTACATTCGAGATGGGTTGTATTTTATGCTGCTGAAACTCTCACAAAAGAATATAAGCGAGCGCCATCTGCACTCATGAAACTGACTGCAATCCATCATTATGCTTTCGTAAATTAAGATAAATATTATAAAACAAATTCTTTCATTTGCTAGACATCAGTATTTGGAGCACATGTTTTGTATAAACAAAATAGAAGTGAAAAAAATTTTTAAGATTTCAGAAACAAATTAGTGGAAAGACTCATACAAAAACAATCATATATACTTATAAAAATATATGTTTTAAAAAAAACTGGATAGTCCAAAATGTTTTGGAATTCTATGACTAACAGAACATCAATTTCCTAGTTTTATTTCAATAACACCAAAAAAAAAAAGAAGTGCACACAAAATTTTGAGCTGTGTATTGTGCTATGTGTTGCACCTTACTTACAAATACATCGCACAAAAGAAAATTTTGAATATTTTTTGTAAGTGGACAGACACAGTACAATTCAATTGACAAAAACCGGTCAAAAAATCACATTTAATTTTTTTAGCTTAAATTATTCTTTATATACTTTTCTACAACCTGACAAAATTTGAAAGCTCTAAACTTAAAAAACACAGAATTATGATAGCTTTTGCATTCGATTTTATTCGCATCCTTATAGCAAATCAAAACTTTAAACTTACTTATCTCGGAAAGGTAAAATAACTAGTTTGTCTTCATTTAAAATGCTAAGGCTTTTTTTCTATTGTGCCTAATTTTTTGATTTTTTTTTACCTATTGCTAATAGTACATGCAACAAAAGTTAATATGCATTTTTGAATCCAAGCAATACTTATTCTTTTTTTAAAATAATTGAACTCAGAATTTGTACATTTTTTTAAGGAATTTTCAATAAGCATTCATAAAAAGAAGCATTGTACAAAAACCAATCATGTTATCGCAAAACCCATACCAACTTTTGTTATGCATAGTTTGACGTACTTGTAAATCAAATTTCATGCGTGTATGTAAACTTTTGTAGGAGGAGTAACATTTTAAAATCACTTCACAAATTTTAAGTTTTTTCCTTAAAAAATATAATGGCTAGCTTTGTATGAAATTTTGAGCTCAAAATCTGTTTTACATAGTATACACACATAGGAGGCAAGTCATACCATGTCCCCTTAAATAAGTACTACTATTATTACTTCTGTTGAAAGAGTAGAAATGAATAATTTACTTGATAAAAAATGTCTTTTCAAAACAGTAATTAAAAAAGATAGATAATAAAAGGCGATGTATGAGCAAGATTGCAATATTCAGCTCTTATCAGCAAGTGGATCAAAATCCAAAATTTAAATAAGAATTTTGATTCTTTTTTGACAATTTTTTTTTCAAAAAATTATTACATTAAGGAGTTAAGCAAGTCTTCAGACTCAACAGTATTTGCAAACTAATTTACTTTTAAAGAAATCAAATTTCTTTTTTGAAATGTTGCTTTCTACAAATTTGTTTCTATGAATAATAAAAATCCGATACATGGAGTAAATATTACAGAGTTTACAAAAAGTTTATTGCTGAAGTCAAAATTTCAAGTTATGCTTCTTGACATCTTTAAACCTGATGTAACTAAACAGGTACAGTCATTTTTAAAAAAATATCCTAATATTATTATTAAGATTAAAATTACATACCTATGTATGTTTAACTATTTTTAGTCACAAATTCAAATAATGGTATTACTTTTTCTATTATATATTTATGGATGAAAATTTTGAAAATGAACACACTATAATGGCAATATTCTTTCCCCTCTATACTATACACAAGGAACTTCCCTTTCCATTTTTAACTACAGTTCTTCAATTTAAAATATATGACAAAAAATGTTTTAAGATTTAATTCAAGCTCAAATAAATAATTAATTTCCATACTTATATTTACTTTAGCTAAAACAATGATGCACCCCCAAAATTAATGGGTTATCTAGTGGTAATTGAGTGTTTTTATACACTGCATAGAAAAGAATTACGTTGTAAATTACAATACTTATATACCTTATTAAAATGCCATTTAATAATTGAATTACTCAGCAATTTTTTCATGTATATAAAAAAAAAACTTTTTTGATTCAAAGAAAAGTTCTTAGTTTCATTTTCTATTGCATTACGAAATATGTAAATATTTTTTTAAACATGAAATAAAGCTAGAATTTAGTTGGAGGGTTGACACTGAAACGATCATATTTGCATTGCAACACTTGGAAATGATTTGAAATACCAATAAATGATTAATGTACTTATTTTGATTAATGTTTTCGATATTTTTCATACAAAACACAAAATATTATGCAAGCAATAATGTATAACATATACTGAATGCAAAAAGCAAATATAAAATATTTAAAAAAAAATTTTTTTTGAACTTACAGAAATATTTTGTTTAGTGCAGCTTCACTTACAGCAGACTCTGCTGTAGTAGTTAGTAATTTGAGTTATAAATTTCAATTAATTCTCATTAGTTCACTACATATATTTTGGAAAGATTTTTGAGCCAAAATATTCTCACTGAAATAACATCACACAAATGAATGGTGCTGATTAGTGAATATCAAGCAATATGATAAATATACCTGTCTGTATGTACAGAATTGATTGCCATAAGAATTGTAGCAGAAGCAGCCCACAGAGATAATTCCCCTTCAGTCTTTATGATAGTCATGTTGTATATGCATTGGTTATTCTTACCATCTAATTCAGGTCACATGATTTATTTTTTTAATAATTATATATAATATTTTTAACTAACTTAAGGAATGAGAAACAAAAATCAGACTACAAAACTTGGGCATGATTTTGGCTTCTGCTCATTAGAGGTAACAGATGTCATAAAGTGCATTCAAATAGACTGAGCTTCTAAATGAGGAATTTCTTGTCAGAAAAGAAAAATATGATCATGAAGAAAGGAAGATTAAAGACAATACAAACAGAAAAAAAAACTTTATACTGCATAAGCTTGAAGAACTATTCTAATGATACTGGAAGAGCATTGACTGAATTAAAGAAAATGATCAAATTGAAAAAATGAGTTTTGAAAAAGGTGAAAATTAGAAAATGTCATTTTGTGTAATAGTTTGATGTACAAAGAGACACTATCTATTCAATTAAATACGCAAGTCACATAATGTTTCTTTATTTGCATATTCATCGCAACATGCTGATGAATATATAAATTCCTTTACACTGCCCATTACGCCATCGTGTGACCTGTTTGTGAATGACGTCATCCCATTGCTGATTGGTCGCTGTACACGTTGTACTTGTATATATTCCGATTCGTTGTGTGTCTTTTGAGAAAATTCCTGTTTTGTACCATGCCCTGTCGATAGTTTTAAATAAAAGTATTTCAAAAACAACGAAGTCTCATGAATGCTGAAACTGCTCTCTGCTAGATTCATTTACAATAGAGAATAACAAGGTTACGGGCCACATGCAGTTTTGGAAGTCAGCATTGTGAGTTATTTTAAGAAGATCCTATCGACGGGGGGCCAGACCGCAGTTGAAATGGAACCTTCGATTGAACGGCTTAATTCCACCAACTACAACACTTGGAAAGAAGATGTTCGAGTTTTATTGATGGACAGAAATAGCTGGAGGATAATAACAGGCCAAGAAGTTAAACCCGACGATGCAGCATCCGCCAAGGAAAAACAGAATTTCAAATCCAGATGGGATCAGGCATATTTAACAATTTATCTGAGTATCGAGAAGGAGTACCGGAACTTGATTTCGGATACCTGCGATCCTATAGTTGCCTGGAAGAAACTTCAGGATCATTTTCAGCCACATACTCGTGCACGCGTTATTGGACTACTGGATGAATTTTTCAACTGCAGAATATTAGAAGAGGAGGAAATCGGGCTACATGCTGCTCGTTTAAGAACCATCGTATTTCAGCTGCGAGATGCCAGACATCCTCTAGAAGACTTATACCAAGCATTTCAGTTAATCAGGTACTTACCTGAAAGCTACCAAGGTATTGCCCAATCCATTTATCGCTGGGATAATAACGACTTTAAATTTGAACAGGTATTATCGGAGCTCCTCGCTGAGGAAAGTAGGCTGAAGCAATGTAAGAAAGATTTAAACTTAATTGATACTAATCATCTTGCTCTTAAAGCGAAAGCTCATAAAACTAAAAATATAAAACTTAAATCTGGAAACTTTAAGAAATCTTAGAATAAAATAGGACCGTGTTTTAATTGTCATAAAATAGGTAATTTAATTACAAATTGTAAGGAAAAATTAAAAATTAGTAAATATTAAAGTGACAACAATTTCATAATTGAAGCTTGCATTGATCAGGAAATAAATACTAATGATTATACATGGGTTTTTGACACTGCAGCTTCATTTCTGCAATAACAAAAAATTGTTTGTTTCATATGAGCCAGTAAATAAAACAACTATGTCACTTGCTATAGGCGAAATAACTAGTCCCGTAGAAGGAGTGGGAACTATAAAATTTTATTTTGATAGTAATAATGGTAGAAATAAAAATATCACTTTACATAATGTAATGCACTCACCTAAGTTAAGAAGGAATTTAATGTCAGGTCCAGCACTAGATAAAAATGGTAGTACTTTTGTGAGAGGAAAGGGAAAAAATTGAGATTTTCAATAGGAATGGTAGAAAACTGTTTTATGCTAGAAAGATTAATGGGATTCATATTGAAAAATCTAATTTGACCACTTCAGAAGAAAAAGACTTAGAACTTTGGCATAATAGATTTTGTCATATTAATAGTAAATATATTTTAAGGTCTAGTCAGAATGAGAGTATAAGAGGAATACCAAAGTTGAAATCTATTAATGTAGAGTGTGAGGATTGCAAAATTCGTAAGAGTAAGCGAAAATTGTTTAAACCAATTTCAAAAATCAGATCTAAAAAACCACTCGAGTTATTGCATATGGATGTCTGTTCAATTCCTACAGCATCTCATGATGGTGGTAATTATTTTCTCTCAATGACAGATGATTATTCTAGGAAAGTAGCGGTTTTCCCGATTAAAAGGAAATCTGATGTTTTCCATTGCTTTACCAGATATCAGAAACAAGCAGCAAGATTTTTAAACAAAGTCGTTAACGTTGGGATTGATAATGGCTTAGAATTTATTCATAAAGAATTTTGTAAATTTTTAGATTCTCAGGGAATTGAGATGGAGATAACCAATACATATTCACATGAAATGAATGGTGTAAGCGAGCGTTTTAATTATACCGCTTTAGATGCTATTAGAGCAATGTTACTAGGTAGTGGTTTAAGTAACAAGTTCTGGTCAGAGGCTTTATTATGCTTTACCTATACATGGAATTGCATTTGTCATAAGAACCAGACAAAAACCCCTTTTGAATTGTATTGTGGTAAAAAACCTTCGGTTAAACATTTAAAAACTTTTGGTTGTAAAGCTTATGTGGGTGTTCCCAAACAGTTGAGGAATAAACTTAATATGAAAGCAAAAAAGGGTATCATGGTAGGATATGCAATGCAAACAAAAGGTTATAGAGTTTGGATTCCTGAAGAGAAAGTTATTGAAACCTGTAATGTTTCGTTTAATGAAAGTGTTAATGGGGAAGCTGTCCTGGGCCTAAATAACAAAATTGAATATACTCCTCTGATAACGGAAGAATCTGAATCAGATGAGTATGAATCGGAGACTGAAATTGGTGAAGGAGATGAAATACCTTGTGAAAATCTTACATGGATCAGGAAAGCAGTTCCCAGACCTGATGGAACAAGAGTAGACATTTACTATGGTTTCGAGGGAAGGTCTCTCAGATTGAGATCATATCGTGATGTTGAGAAATATTGTAGGGCCCACAATATAAAATTTAATAAGAATTTTTTTAATTTCAGCGGGAAAGACAAATATTCTGGTCCTGTACCCAAAGGGGAAAGTAATACCAGTGAGTACAATAATCATGAAGCACATCATGTTGAAGTTGTAATACCTCGAAATTTTAAAGAAGCTACTTTATCTCCAGATAAAGATAAATGGTCTGTTGCAATGAAAGAGGAAATTAATATAATGTCAAAAAGATGTGTTTGGGAATTAGTCCCTAGGCCTGAAAAGGGAAAAGTTATTGGAAATAGGTGGGTTTACACAGATAATAAGGAATTTAAAGGTTAAATTTGATTTAAAAATTATGGGCAGAACTAAAAAATAACTAGGGGTTAATTTGAAGAAGTTGATGGTAAATTTTTTATCCATCAAACTGAATATATAAATAAAGTGTGTAACCTATATAGGAAATATAAATTCCCAATTTCAACGTTACCACTAGCTAAGGGAATTATGCTAACTAAAATTGATTGTCCTAATTCTGAAATGGAAATAACTGAAATGGAAAGATTACCATACAGGAATATACTTGGTTGTTTATCTTACTTAGCAGGTCGTACTAGACCAGATATAAGTTATACAGTAAACATACTTTCCCAATTTCAGGAAAACCCAGGTTTTGCTCATTGGAATTGTTTACTAAGATTATTAGGACATGTTGAGAAAACAAAGGACTTTAAATTAAATTTATCTAACATAAATAAATTATATCAAATGTTATAGTGATTCTGATTTTGCTGCCAATAGGGATGACAGAATTTCAATAGGAGGAATTATTTTATTTATTGATTCTGTACCAATATTCTGGAGAACTTTTAAACAGAAAAATGTGTAAGTTTATCAACTATGGAGGCAGAATATATAACTTTGACTGAAGCTTCCAAAGAATTAATTTGGATTATTCGTATTTTGGAAGAATGTAACAATTTTAAATTATTTTCCATTAATTTAAGTAAAAGTGAATTACTGTGTGATAATAGAGCTGCAATTGACTTTTCTAATTCTCCTATTGAAAATAGTAGAACTAAACATATAGATATAAAATATCATTTCTTAAGAAATTTAGTATAAGAAAAAAATTGTTTGTATTAAATCATATTTGTAGTAAAAACAATCTGGCAGATGTTTTTACTAAGCCGTTATCCAAAGATAAATTGTATAAATTTCTCAAATTAGTATTTGTAAATGTATAATATATTTTGAAATTTGTTAAATATGAAAAATCTAATTTAAGAATTGAATTACTTTTATGGACATGAGAGGGGGGCCATTGTTAGAAATTAAATCGTTTCTCATGTCCACTATCTATTCAATTAAATATGTGAGTCACATAATGTTTCTTTATTTGCATATTCATCGCAACAGGCTGATGAATATGCAAATTCGTTTATACTGCCGATGACGTCATCGTGTGACCTGTTTGTGTATGACGTCATCGTATTGCTGATTGGTCGCCGTACACGTTGTACTTGTATATATTCCAATTCGTTGTGTGTCTGTGGAGAAAAATTCCTGTTTTGTACCATGCCCTGTCGATAGTTTTAAATAAAAGTATTTTAAAAACAACGAAGCCTCATGAATGCTGAAACTGCTCTCTGCTAGATTCATTTACAATAAAGAAAAACATTTTTACTTCTCACAACTTTCTTTAATTGTAAATAAATATACAAACAATATCATTTTAACAAAATTTGATAGGAATGAGTTACTTATTTCCCAATAAAAGTAATGTTTCACGCAGTGAAGATATGTTTAATGCAGAACTTAAAATATCTCTAAGTAACAAAATAAATTGTCAATTGAAACAGATACAAGCAAATACTCCAATTTTGAGAAAGAATATTGTTCAATATATGTTGAATTTTTCTCCCAAATAATGTTTCCTACTATAACAGAATTATGATTTGTCACCCTTCACAAAATAAAATAAAGCTTTCATAATAAAATTGCTAAGTACTCGACCAAGAGTTAATCTAACAAATTTGCAACTTCGTCCTCCATTAGAGGCACTTATTATATTGTACTTTCCTTTTCTTTTGAATATGAAGATGCTACATAAGTATCGTTTAAACAACCCATTTACAGTTATTTTTTATTCTTTATTCCATGTTAATACTAGTATGCACACCAAAAACATAGCGCCAATTGAAATAGAGAATAAATACTGAGCTATAACTTTTCGCATATCAACACATTAAAAATAAGTAATGTACATATTTTACAGAAGGAAATTATATCAGTAAGTCATAAAGAAGTTTGCTTTCTTTTGAATTACATAACATAAGAAGCAATATTGTTTGAAATTTTGAACATTACATATTATATGCCTAATTTTGGCTACATTTTATCAGAATAATTTCTCAACTTTTTTTTATAAAAGGAGAGGGGTGAGTAAGTGAATATTAACATCCCACCTCACAATTTTGAACCATGGTCAAGTGGATAAGAATGAGACCTGAGCTGGCACCCACCTCCTAACTACTCCATCACACCAATGGGAAGACGTTTGAGCTCTCGACAGATTTAATGCACATTGTTCCCTTACACTGTGGTTCTTCAGCGGTACTAGGCTCAAACTCATGACATGCCAGCCACGAGTCCGTTACCTTGACCACTAGGTTACCACGGCCTAAGATGGGAGGGGGATATTATTTTGGTAGAGGTCAAATATATCAATACAATACAGCTAATTCTTTTAAGAATATAAAAGCAGTTATATTAATATTCAATAGATGGCCAGAATGATGCATGCACTTAATACACAAAATTTACTTAGTAATGTAGCTGAACTCTCTATTCTATAAATATACTAATAATTATGAAAAATTGTTAAAAGAAATAAAGGAGTAAATGATCGGAAATTATTAAGAAAGCTACAAATTCGTTATCATAATTTTAAATCATTTCCCTATTTTTTCTAAAATAGTTCACTGTCAAGCATTTTCTTTCACACTGATTATGCACACACAAATTTACAAATTCAACACAGCACTTATTAAAAAAGGTAAGGTAAACATTGCTAATATTTTTTTACCTGAAATTAGATGTGAATAGAGACACTCAAAAAAAAAATAGAACTTACTCATCAATGGGAAGTATTTTACCAAAACTTGTAGTTGGCAAGTCTTTTGTACCTAATAAAAAGTTTTAACTATGTTATATAAATATTTAAAAAAATCCAGTTTTTAACAACAGAACACAAAAAAGCACAATTGACAATTAATAAAATGAGAGAAATAACTTATTCAGGTACTAAGAACAATATTAAATACATGAAATACTTATAATTAATCATAAAAGGATATTATTGGGTTAGTTATCAGAATGCATAACTCCTTCTGAGGTGTTAATTTGATATAGAAGTGCTACCCACCAAGTTGTTGTTTATGCTTGCCAAGATGGGTGATAACATTACAATATGTGGTTACCTTGATACATTTTTCATGTGGTAATGTGGTTGTCATGGGAATAGCATATATTAGAGAGAATTTTTATTGGGTTTTTTTTTCCTGTGGTAATCCTATTAATTTCAGACAATTTTAATTCCATTTCTTTAAAAATTTAACCATTTTCACTGCATTTGTTTTTTAAGCTACCATTTATTCAAGCTACAGTTATTTTCAAATATAGATTTTTATAATAGTATTGGTGAGTACCAGGATATTTTTTTAAAGAATGAGTGCTGGGCTTTTAATTATTGCTATAAATCATACATTTCCACTTTATTTTCTTTTTAATAATGCTTTTTTGAACGTTCCTTGTTCAATGAAATTCATTGAAGGAACATGCAGTTTTTGGAATATTGCAAATTATTAGCTCTTATTAATAGATATTCATTATTAATGTTAATACATATGTAATTATTTTATTTATATTGTAATATAATAATTATTATGTATAATAAATGCTTTTTATATTATTTATTTATAATTATTATGTTATATGATATGAGCATTATTATATGTAATAATTATATTATATATGAATATTATTTTATATAATAATTATTGTATAAAATTATATAAAGATTATCCTATATCATAATTACTATCAAATTATATTATATGATATTAATTATAGATTGATATTGGTTATTTTTAATCTATTTTTATATTCTTCATTTGAAATATATTTCAAAACCGTTCTTTACAATTATTTTCCTGATGATTTGTTACTGCTATGCAGCCACCTTTGATTTCATGTAACTTGGCACGATTCGAGAATCACTCCAAACAATGCTTGGCATGCAGCATTCCTATATCAAATTTAGTTCCTTTGTGGGGATACACATTCTGATAACTAGGCCAATGATATACATTTTAAAAAATCAACAATGCAAAAGTTGATAAAAAATGCTTAAAAATATCAATTAAAAATCATTTAACAAGGTTAAATATTGGAGAAAATATTAAAACATTCTTATATCACACAAACCATTTAAATTTTTTACAGGCATTATCTTTTTTTATGAGAATAAAAAATACATAAGTAAATTTGGCAAATATACTAAAATTTAAAAATGTCTTGCAGGCAAAAGATGCATAGCAATAGTAGAAATCAGCAAATTGGCAACTGCTTATTTTATACAATACCTTAGTGAATGTCTCTTGTATTGAAATTCCTTTGTGAGAAGAATTGTTGTGTGTAAAAATTTGGAAGTGTTATATTAAATATGTACCTTTGGAAGATGAAACAACAACTTTTCCTCGCCCAAATTCTATTTCCAACCTAGCAGTGGCTTCTAAAATGTTTTTATTTTTCTCATCTTGATCACTTAGATGCATAATCAAATCATAAGTAGCTTCATCTTTTATTTTCTATACAGGGAAAATTATTTTAAGTTTTAGTTGACACAATCAGCAAAAAAATACATTTGCATTAATTACAAATAATGATAATACTAAGATTTAGAAATATCCTTTTATAATATTAGTAGTATTATACTTAACTATAAAACACGAATGCTGAATTATTAATTATTTAATTAAAAATTATAAATTCATTTATTCAGAGAACAACAACAACGAAAAATCTCCAATATTCTAAGAAAGAAATGTTGTAGTATGATGATACTAACAAAATGAATAATATTAATATGAACTATATTGATATCCATTACTTAAGTCACAATTTTTTATTTTATACAAAAATTAATAATCAGATACCAAAACAATTGATTTTTGTTTATTAAAACTATTGATTATATTTAACTCTATATTTATTTGAAACTATTTTGTTTATTAAAACTAATGATTTTTTTAGAATTTAATATGAAGTGTAATCAACACTAGCAAAAAATATGAATCTACACTATGTCCAGATGGAGTGTTAGTGCTGCTAACTGCTGAACCATAAGGCCCTGGCAAATGTATAGTGCCTTTGTGGCATGGGGGCACTTGAAATATTGCTTGAGCCAATAGTCTTCTCAAGAGGTTGATGGTAGGGAAGAGACCTTTTGTCAACTCCCAGGGTGTTCTCCCTCAAAAATGAGATGGAACAGAGACAAAATATATTGTCATTTGCATGGTGCTCAAAGCTATGGCTAATGACAGGTGTAATCTAGTTAGTCCCTTGCCACAATGAATTTCATGGGCCTTGATCTGACACTGTTAATCAGGTGGCAAGAAACAAAGTTTAATAGCAAGCAAATTTATATATAGTTGAATATTGGCAGAGCTTTGGTTTGGCTTATTTTCCAATTTTAGCCCAGTACTGCATTAAAGATAAGAATTATGAAAAATTTTAAGTGTAAAAATGAAGAGGAAAAATTACTTTAAAGTGAGAAGAAAGAATTAGATTGGAGTTGTTATAAAAAGATAGTAAGTGTAATCTAAAATTAGTGTGTAGAAAATGAAATTTAAATGTGTATGGAAGTTTAAGTGTAGGTGTCTATACTGTAAACCTGTGTCGGTCATGGTTTGCCCCGGCAAGCCAAAACGGTTTATAACCGACTTGAACTGGCTTGAGTGGAAGAAAACGTTCAGTGCAGGGAACAGAGATTTCCCCCTCCGTCTGAGGGTTGCCTAGAAAGGGTGCCCTTTTATCGGACTTAGCTTGCCTCGGTGAACGACCAATCAGGATGGCAAATGTATATATCTCATGAATTGAAAAATGCAAGCCAACTGAAAGTTTAATCAATAACAGCTTTGGCAAAGAATGGCATTTTATTTTTGTTCTTTTTTATATGCTGAAGGTATAGACTTTAAACTTAAATATTAACTTTTGCTAATAATTTTATTAATTATTCATTGATTTGAAAAAGTTTAAGCATTCCCTATCTCGTTAAACTGGGAGTGAAAGAATTTGATAACTACAAAGTTACAATTACTATTTTTGATTTGTTTAATCCTTGTCTTTTCTGATGCCTAAAAAAGGGGGCGGGGAGAGTTATAGGTGATGCTACCCATAGAGTTATAGGTGATGCTACCCATAGACAGCAGGTAATTAGCAAATCCAAAGGGAGAGCTGCTGCAACTGAAGAAGAAAAGAAACCAGTGATTGCCAACCATGACACATTGCCAGGAAAGAAGAGCTGAAGAAAGATAAGAGCAAATGAATAGCTTATTATCAGTCACTGCACAATAAAACCAACAGAACAATGAAATAGCTTATTATCAAACAAGGTGCAATAAATAACAGAATGTGTCTAAATGTTACTGAAGGAAAAAATCCCCATAAGACAAAATTTGCTTGCAGTAATAATTGCCTTATACCCTGTTGTTGAAGAACATTCTAAAGAGAAAATAGACATTTTGCCAGAAATGCGGGAGGTCGTATTTTGCGGACAAAAAGAATAAATACTCGAGCACCATTACTGAACAATAGTTGAATAGGTTTCAATATATCCAGTGAAAATGAAAGCATTAGTGGAAGGTAGCAACAAATTAAGTGACATAAGGTCCAACAAGAGTGCTCTGTTGTTTGCTTCAATAGGTGAGCAGATGGTACCACCTTTAATGCGAGGAGCATATTACGTCAGAATTCAAGGTCAAATTTATCATAGGACTTCTCATCTACACCCAACACATAAGGGAAAAGAAAAATTCACTCAATGTTTTGGACTTTTAATTTTTCTTCGAGTCAAAAAATGGAAAAAAATTCTGAAACTAATGTAAAAAATTGAAAAGATCATTACAAGATCAATCCTTTAGCAGATGCTTACAAAATGTGGAAATTGAAACAGCAGGTTCTTCCAAAGAAGTGCAAGGTTTGGTAATTGACACAAAGAAACAAAAAATTAAGTGACTTGAAATGAGGTTTTACTTTGAGATTTCATGTATATTGTGCACTTTGATTCATGAGCAGACTTCACTTTGAATATAAATGGTACATATATTAGTTTAATAACATCAGGAATATATATAAGGAGTTGAGGAGTCTGTGTTTTAATTTCGAATCATTTACAATTGTTTATAATGATTATTATGTGTTAATTATTAATATTAAATAGATGTCACACTTGGTTTTGGATCAAAGAATGATTAAATATTGAAATTTATTTAAACTCACTTAAGGCATGAGAACTTGATATTCCAAGCATTGCACAGTTATCAGTATGTGAAATTTAAATGTTTGTTACTTTAAAATTATACATTCTTAGAAAAATTTAGAACTCCTGAGAACTTTTCCTCCCCTGGAAACCCTGTAGTTTTTTCCTTATTTTTTATGAGAGAAATAATGAGCGTTTGCCATATGTATTAATTTACATAGCCTGTGGAACAGTGGGTTATATGTGGATTGTAATTTAATTAGATACATTTTCTTAGCTATTCAAATGAATCTGTACTGAAAGTAATGCAGCAATTTATACTTAAGATTATATTTTGTAAAAATTATTTAAGTTTTAAACACATTTATATGAGTCATTTTCTAAAAAATATCAGTTTACTAAAAATATATTTTTTGTTTTTTAAATATTAACTTATTTAAGATTTATATTGTTGTTTTTTTTAAGTAAAAAAAAAAATACTTAAAAGAAATTTATACTTTGATGATCTCAGATGGACTTTTATCACTTTCAATGCCAACAAAATATGAAAAACATACATTTATGAAATACTTAATATGGGAATATGGGATTTCAATTGAATCAAACCAATTTTTTAATGAATTTTTATTAAATATTTCAATAAAAATAGAAAGAAGATAAATTTCAATATTTCTTCAGGTAATGAATGACGTTTAAATTACTTTAATAACTTTAGTAATATGTGCCAGTCTTAATTCTTTTCATTAGCAACCAAAATTTAAGTAAAAGGACAAAAATGTCAATAATATGTTGCCAAACATATAAAAATGATGTAGCGAAATTATGTAGTATAATTTTTAAGCTAAACATTGTCTTTGAGGAAAGTAGATTTACACAATTTTTGAAATAATTATATTTGATTTTCAGTTATATTTCATTCATTTCATCTGTAATCCTTTTGTAATTATATTAAATTAATTATATTAATAAAATGATGGAAATTTAGGAAAATTTTTGGATGGGGGGCTGTTTATATAGGTAAAAACTTATACCAGATTGCATTCATTGTTATAATTAAGTAACTTTTGTACAATATGTATCAACACCACTTTTAAAGAAAATGATTTATAAAAAGCACTTATTTTGTTAAATTTTATAAAACAGCTCATTTTACAGATTTGAAATTGATACCTTGTGCTTTTTATTTATTTATAAGTTTTTCATCCTTTACAAGACTGCTGAACTATTTTATTCAATTAAACTTTGGTAATTTCCCCTCCCTTTTAAACCCCTTCTTTTTCATAAATTAGCATCTTTTTTTTTCCTTCTTTTTTTTTTTTGAAGTCTTGAATTAATTCTTCAAAAATATTCTTTAAATTGTATCAAAACCGCCTAAAATGACACAACCCAAGTTTTAAAAGAATGCACATGCTTTTTAAAAAGATTACAAAATAATAAATGAAGTATAAAAAGTGGGTAGTACAAAATTTTTTTATCAAAAAATTAGAAACAAAGAAAAAAAACATTTACAATCACAAAAAAGCTTCAGCAATCAAATATACAAAACAGAAACTTTAGTTTTTAATAACATGCCTTTTTAAAATCATAATTTTTTAAACTATATAGATAAACTTCTTAAGGCTGTTTTCGGATAATGTTAAAGAATAGGACCCGAATTTGGAATATTTTTTCAAATATAAAAGTACTCAAACATTAATATTATATTCTGGCTTTGCTATCCTGTAGAGAGAATCACTTATTTTATTATACTACTCACTTTTGTCCTACTACACATTTTTTCTCCTATACTGTAATGCTAAATGAGCTATCCCTTTTCCAGTTCAAAGAAAAAATTAATTAATTATTGAATATTTTGAAATTTTAAAAACACTACACGATTAACAAATGTATAAATTACAAATTTTCATGAATATAGAATCATTTTTTCTGTCCGAAAATGAGCTCTGCATTTAGTTCAAGCTCAAGTTCATTTGGCAAAAACAGCCTTAGTAAAAATCCATATAGTAAATACAATATTTCTGATTAAAAGTTTTAATTATATGATTATGATTTAGGATCATAATTTTGATTATACTTCAATTTGATCAATAAGTTTATATTTTAAAAGAAGTACTTATTTACCATATATCTCAATCTATGCTTGGAACCTAAAATATGATCCAAAATCAATGTCCTTGCAATTGAAGAATTGCACAATTTACAGCGAAATGGGAAACTTCCATCTACTAACAAATTTCTTTTATCTTCAACTATAAAATCCAATCCTAAAAATAGACAGAATTTTCAAAATGTTAATATCACTACAATAGTAAAAGTTTAAAACAAAATCAGCAAAGTACAAAAAATATTTCTTCCGCAGTTTACTTTTTTAGTTATCAGAAATATAATTTTTTTTAGGTTTTAATATTTAACACAATCAGTCCTCTTAAGAAGTATCTGTTCAACCCTTAACAGTAGCTGAAATACTAAAAGTCTAAATGGAAAAAAAGTAATTTAAAAAAATACAATAAATATAAAGAATTAAATAATTTCTGAATTAACCCCTTAAGTGTGCCGAGTATGTTTACACGTCTTTTCGAAGGAGGACCTTTGGCACAGTGCCAGTCTGTCTAAAACTAGTCTCACGACTTTGGAATACAATAAAATGACATTGGCAGTGCTTCTAAAGAATTTACTTATTTCGGAAAAAAGATGGGGAAAAAATTTGAAAGGGTCCAGGAAAGATGAAATTCATAGCTAGGCAGTATTTCTTGTTTGTTCATTTGAGTGTGCTATTTTTTATAATTTATTTGCTCTCACTTTTGCTTACCATGTGTAAAAGGAGTTTTTTTTAATTTTTTTGTACAAATAAGTCTGACAACTGAGTATCTTTGTAAGCTATCAATGAACCGAATAGGATGCTGGTTTATGAGTTTCATCAGAAGGTTGCGTGTTCATATCACGTCCGGGTCACCAATGAAGTGGCGCGCTTATCCGGAAGGATAGAACCAGGTACCTTTGGATCTGAAGCCGAGTAACTTATCCACTACACAAAAATGATCACCGTGGTGCGGAGGTAGTTACTGGCTTATATAGATGGTACCGCTACAAGTTCAATGATGTTTAAGGATCACACAACAGATAAGTAATAATTTTTTTTATATTCTAATTCTAGACATTAAATTTTGTATTTTCGTTTTATTATTTCATCTCTTTTTATTTTTTAAAGTGAAAATAATTTTTAGGTTGAAGAACATGCTTCTTCTTTCCCCCCCAATTAACCATGAACAGCGTGTGCCAGTGCAAAAAACGGTGGCACTGGGGGTGAATTTCTTAGCTTTTCAATCGGCAGTTAATGCGATATGGTACCACACCTTCACTATTTTTTTATTTTTAATATCTGATATTTGGTTTTAATTGCATTTTATAAAGGTTCATATTTAATAATAATTCAATACAAACATTTTTTAATTTGTTGTAAAATTTTTGTAAAATTTAAATTTTTTGAACTTTTTTTTAACATTTTTTAAATTTCTAAGGCTTTTATAAATATGTTTCTTTTCTTTCAAAATTTTTTTTCTAACTACCTTTTACTATGTGACGGGGCTATCCGCTTGAATTCAATATTAATCCTCTTGGGAAACTTTGGGGCCAGCATTTTTACTATTTCACAGCCTCTTCGGGAAAAACACGAGATAGTTATATGTTAATTAGTTCCAACTATATAAAGTCTATATATAGATTTCGTAAATGTAGACAGAAGGAGTTGCCAAGCTGCATGTAAGTATCGCCGGAGAATTACTTCACGACTTAGCGCGCATTTGATAGAGATAATTTATAAAAGTAAAGTGTTAGATTAATCATTAAAGGAAATAGATTCAGTAGCGACCTGAGGTTAGCAAGTGTTCGTCTCCTTGTCCATTCTGATAGCTGAGATTACTTAGACAGGAATATTAGATTTGAGTATTAGAATTGAGTATTAGGATTAATCGAGGTATTAGGGAATCACTCCTAGGTTTCCACTTATAATTAAACTTGTGATTGTTTATGTGTTGTCAGTCCTGAATAAATAATTGTTACTATGGCTTTTGTTGGTGATGATATGTTTCCTCCCACACTTAGAAACGCGTCGGGCGGTGTGAGCTCGGTCCAAAATAGGACTGAGTCACGACAACTATACTACATAAAACTGTGCATGGGTTTCCTTCTGCTGCTGCTCTTTAATTTTTTATTAATTTTTTTATAGTTAAACGTCCAAAAATTCTCAAAAAAACATTAATTTTGAAGTTTTTTAGAAAAAGTATGAAACATGTTAGAACTAATTCCATGCACAGTTTTAAAAACATACATTTTAAAACATGTATAAAAAATTTCAAACCCTTACTTCAATTATAAAAAAAGCCTTAGGGTTTTGAATAATAGTACATGCATTACCAGCAAAGTATGAAATGCCGGCATTCTATAAAATGTATAGAATGCCTGTATAGAATGCCTGACGTTTTTAGGCAAAGTATGAACTATGAGATTTATTACATACTTTGCCTAGGCATTCCATAGTATAGAATGACCAAAGCTATCATATCAATGAAGTACATTCCTAAAAATACAAATGTTATTCTTTCAAAATAATGAGAGAGCCATAAAAAAAAATTATTCAAAATACATTAAGGAAAATGAAAGTTGTACCAAACAAAATTTATGTCTTTCTTCTTAAGGAAAACAAAATTTTCGCATAAAAAATAAGAAATTACTTGTTGCAATATGATAGGCTTAGTGACATTTTGAATTACATTTTTCATGCAAAGACAATTCTTATGTTGGGACTTTATTTTACCCATACATTTGACAAATCCTTGGCCGCTTCCATTGGACTAAGCAATTGCAACTGACAGGAGAGGAATTTCGTGGTCAGGAATATCTTTAATTCTAAGCAAGTTCTTAGGGCACAAAGTAAATTGTGATTTTGCATATACTTATTTTAAAATTCCTTCAGAAGTTTGTTGATAGAAACTCCTTTTCCCACTCATTACAAGAGCCAATACATTGTCATTTGCAAAAGACCAGAGTTTCACAACAATATCTTTTTTTTTTAAATAAATTTTGTTGGCAAGATTTACAAAGGTGGGTGTACAGTTCAATATCATAACTTACAACATTTTTGCATTTGGTTGAAAGTTTTTTCAGAATTCTATCACACCCTCAAGTGATTGAGGGAGTGAATACTTAAGTCGCACACTGTTCAGCTACTTGAAGGCTTTTGAATATGGACCTTGTAATTTCGAACCATGGTCAAGTGATGAGGACGACACCTGAGCTGGCACCCCCTCTTCTAACTACCACACCAACAGGAGGACGTTTGAATTCTCAACAGATTTAACGTGCATCGCTTCCTTACAGGGTGGGTCTTTAGCGGTATTATTCTTGAACTATCACGTCCTCAAAATCCATGACATAATACTGTATAGCAGTGATTCCCAACCTTTCTATCTTCCAGACCGGTCAACGTTTGATAATTTTACTGCACCCTGCTGAAGGTGGAACGCTGATTATTTATATTTTAGATTTTTTTTTATTTAATAATTTAATTGTGTTTAAACATGCCTTCAGAATAAATTCAGTTGCATCAAAAATGAATAGAAATACATCCCAGTAAATACAATGGAAATAATTTAATACTCTTTGAATTGCCCGATACCATTTGCTCCACGGACTGGGGGTTGGAGACCACTGCTGTATGATACTGATGCCTTCTTTAACAGGTTAAATGAGTGTACTTTTATTTTCTATAAACATCACATCATAACTATTCAACTACCAATAATCCCTGGTTTTCTTAGTAATCATTTTGGCATTTTGTACATCCGTTATTAACTTCTAGTAAGTAATTTAAAAAAAAAATTTTTTGGCAGCATTAACTCAAATTTTTCCTAGCTCGTTGTCAAATAGTTGTTTCATGTCTATTGACCTGGGGTCAACAACCTTTCAGCTTTAGAATGTCAAACCAATCTACCAATATGATTCATTGTATTACACAGTAGGGCATTTTTTAAACAATTCAAAAATTGACAAATTTTTTGAGTAATGTAAAGTGCCACTGAGAATTGTACTGTGAGCCACACGTGACACGTATGACATTGGTTGGTGACCCCTGCTATAGACCATGACTTCTTCTTCTACACCATAGCTTGATTCTCCATTTTCCCACAGCACAGGAAAAAAACTAATTTTTTGTTGAAATTGTTTAAGAAAAATGGAGTGTTTTGGCACTGCCGAGCAAACCACAATGTTCAATTGATAAATTTTGAACCTGAGGTATGCATTATTAGACTCGTGTCTTACCACGCAATAATCAAAACGAATCAGAGATGTATTTCATACTTTGCCAGTTTCTCATTAGGCATTCTATAGAATGTCTAGGCAATGTGTGAAATATGAAGAATTTCATACATTGCCGGCTAGTTTTAGGCATTCTATAGAATGCTGGATTTCATATTTTGCCGGTAACATATGTACAAAAATTCAACATGGAGAAAAATGAGTTTTAAGTTTTCAATCCATGAATAGCATGATATAACATTCCTTGAATTGTCTGAAACTTTAAAGAAATGTTAATTAGCTTATTTAAAACTGCTTACCATAAAAAATTGCACAAATGTAGAACAATTACACAGTGTATACTGCCATAATGAATATATAGAAAAAAACGAATGAAAGATCAATATTTCATAAAACTTTATCTTAATAATTATAAAAAAATAAATACACACACTTCAGAGTTAATTCTATGCTCAGAGCTAATGTACAACATGTACAAAAAATGTTTATGCCTTTATTTCTTCTTCCATGATTTTAAAGGAATTCGCATGTTAAATATTGTACACAAATGAAAGCAAAATTAAATAACAATTTATAGGTAAAATATATCAAAATCCAAGAACTGCATATGTGCATTTGTTTAAATAAATATCTTAAAATATTTTAATAATAAAAGTGTTGAATTTCACACACAATGGGATATATATATATATGTATCACCAAAAACAAATATATGAAAATGGGAGAGTTTTTCTATTCTTGCCAATTAGATTTTTAATTATCTGAGTTATCAAAATGAGATTTAATACTTGTGCTTTGGGAGAATCTGTTTTGAAGTTTTCATTTCATTCATAATAATAATATCATAAAAAGCATGCACAACTTTTAAATCTTGACCAAATCCATTTGCCCCCCCCCCCCCAATAAACAATACACAAACTAGAATTTTTGCACAATTCTTTCTTGAAATGATTTGTTACTGCATATATAATGTCAGTCTCATTTACGTGCGGTAGAAAAATAATTAATTCATTTTTTATCAGGCTCTTTTCTAGCAGATTATCTGAAATAAATGCTGGTGTGGTAAATGCTATCCAGCATCAAATACTGCTCCATAACTTGATAAAAAATGCAGGTATAACTTTGAAATTTTGCAGGCATGTTTATAAAGATATCAAAAAAGCCAACAAAAAAATTTTGATTGTTTGATGATTTTTAGGATACCATATCACCTTAAGGAGTAAAAATTAATAACTGAAAAAAATTGACTGAAAAGGTGAGTTCTTAAATGTGATACAAAATATTTTATTTAAAATCAATTATATAAATGTATCTAATCACTGTTCAAATAAAAATCATTTATTATAATCCTTTAATATAAATTAAAATAATATTTACAGTTTATAAGTCTTTTTTGAGAAAGGTGACTTCACATATATACAGATCAATTTTATGTTACCATTTAAAACTGTATTTTTAGCAACTTTTATTACTAGAAAGTGACTGTTTACTAAGATGGTTCAAAAAAGAAAAGGTCACCCACAATTTTTTTTAGGCTCATCAGTAATTATAATGCTGTAAAAGTTTTAGCTTCTTAAGAGGGTGCTCAATAATACCCTTCTTCAAATTTAACATTAAGAAGTGCATAAGAAATACAATTAATTTACAGTAGAAATATTTAATTTTCTCCAAAAGATTTCTGGATAAAATTTAGTGTATATGTATATAATAATTATACATGTATATTATTATTTTTAAAATATTTTGTATACAGTATATTTCTGATAGAAGCCCAGAGTGGTTGAGCGGTAGCGCATAACATTCCCATGTCACAGGGGAGGGCAAGGTCGATTCAGCGTGTCATTCCTTCAGTGGGTTGATAAATGAGTACTAAGCTTGCTTGGGAACAAACACTAGGGTTTTTGCGTCAGATTGACCACCTGACTGGAACATCTGCTATGGCACTTCAGTGTCAAAGATCTTGAAAACTGAGATTGGCACAGTAGGCCTTGGCCCTCATGGGCTGTGGCACCACTGAGTTAGTTAGTTCTGATAATTATTTACATAATGAATGTGTGTTGGATATATCAACACTAAAACAGAAAAAGAATTCTATCATCTATCATCTTACTACCAAATGAAAATAATTTTGAAATGAAACATTTAATTTTTTATAATTTACATGCTTGTCTAATACCATATTTATTTTACTGAAAGAGAGTAATACATCACACAATTGGTTTAAGCAATATGTCTTGACACAATGAGTGTGAACATTGATTATTTAAATGAAAACCTGTGCTTTACTAGAAAGAAATCTTGAATATAAACTCAGCTTGCTGGCATCATATAATGGAATTAGTTTGGCAAAAATATTTACTTTATATTTTGAGCCTTCAAGTTCTCCAGACAATTCAATCTGTAAGAATCTTTTTGGAATGATATTGTAAGGGTTCATTAAAAAGCACTTGAAACAAAGGCATTTGCAGGACCAGCTGTAACATTTCATAAACATTATATGAAAATAACTAAATCTTATATCAGGAATCATTACAAAGAACTTATTGAATTGATACTGATTGTCTTAGGATAACCACCAGCAAAAATATTCTGCCAAGCACCAGGACCAATTCGCCGTGCTTGATTGGTGGTTAAATTAGAATAGGCTTTAAACCTTCTATAAAATCCAGCGTATAATGTGCAATTTTAACATAAAAAATAATATTGAAATTTACGGGTGTGTGTTATATGACAAACATAAAAATGATAGCTTCAAAAATAGAACAATAAGATGAGCAAAAAAAAATTAAGACTTCTACATAGATTGGAATACTGTTTATTTAAAAGAAATGATGTACCTAATGAACTTAAAGAGTTTTATCTCAAGAAGTATACTATTTTTTCAAAAACCTGAAATATGCCTCAAATAAATTACTTGAGAACACATTAGCACTGCACACCTACATTTCAGGTTCCTTCGTAAAAAGGGGGTGTGGGTTATACAGCGAATATACCCCAAAATTAAAAAAATGCAGCTCTAAAAGTATAGGTGTGCGTTATATGCCAGATTTTACAGTACATTTATTTTGAGATTAGCAAGATGCTTTTCAATTAAGAATGGAAGATTTTATGATTTGTTCAATTTAATGCTATTTGTATGCAAAGGTATGGGCAGAAGCACTTCCTGCAAATGAAGTACATAAAACAGGTTATATGTTTTTGAAAAATCTTGAGTTATCTCTCAATAAACAGAAAGATTGCATTTTCTGCTAAAAAAAAGTGATGGAGTGATATTTATCTCTTTTCTGATAGTTTCAATGAAAAAATAATAAAGAATATAAAATGAATGATAGTTTTGCAAGCGTTTAAGAAGCGTAATTAAGAGGTGAATCTGACATTTTCAAACAAGATGTTGTACAATTCTTAGACTTCAAGACAAGGAAACAGCAGAATTTTTATCTCATATAAATATAGGCAAGTAATTTTTAAGCCTTTCTCTTGACAAATGGAATGACAATAATGACTATCATAAAGAAAAAGAACAACTTCAAAATTTTCATGTTGGGTATGACAGTGAGGAATGAGGCATTGAACTGAGAAGATTCTAATAAAATCATTACAAATAATGAAGATGAAAATTGCTGCAAAAGGTTGTAGAAGCAAACAAAAAATGCATTGCATCAGAAGTTAAGAAAAAATCAGTTCTAGACACCATTTTGTAATATTAAAGGGATAAAATACATTTTTATTTTTTACTTCTACTGTTGGTTTATTCTTTTCTAAGAGAATGCAAAATAAAACTTATACATAAATTTTGCAGGTTTTTATTTTTTTAAAACAATTCATAGAAAAGTTAAAATGGGGTACAATAACTTACAAAGTTAGAAGGGGGGTGAGTACTCTCTAGCAGTTAAAATAACAAGTTGAAATTTCACATATTACTGTCCACAAGTCTAAAAAATTTGTGGGGGTGGCCTGGTATGTAGGCAAAACTTTTTTTACGTGTAATGTTGAACCCCTTTACAGTTTATATATGATGAAATATTATACAAATATTATGAGAATCATTCAGAAAATAAAGACTGTTTGGTTAAAAACAAAAAAACAATATTTATTGAAAAAAAATTCTGTTACATACCTTGAAGCTTCCTTCGCGACTCTATACATAATTATTTCCTACACTTAAAACATTTATCGTATTTGTCCACAAATTTCAGAGAATTCCCACACTATAATTTTCTGATGCCAGTGTATTAAGTTAGGTAGACACTATAATCAAACAAAAGACAAATAGTCCAGCAATAATCTTTTCCCTAAGCTGAAAATAAAGATGGAAAACTCAGTGATTACCTGATTTAATGCACTGGCTACAGAAAAGTATAGCATGGGTATTCTAAAGTTTGTGGACAAATACAATAAACATCCTAACATAAGAGATGACTACATAGAGAAGTAAAAGAATAAAAGTTACAATGTTTGCAACAGAATCCCCCCCCCCCAACAAACATGTTTTTCACTTTTTTTTATAAGTAATTGTCCTTATTTCCTGGATGCTGGTATGTATATATATATATTAGACTCTTGATTATCCAAAATGAATGGAAAATGAAAAAACCAAGATAACAAAGATAGTAATTAAACCATTCTGTATATGAAATTGAAAAAGTAGATACAGTATTTATACATAAAAAATTTAATACTAAATTTATTGTTTTAAATCAAACTGTATTTAACAATTTGTCTATTTCATCTATTCAATAGTATTTTGCAGAATCATGCTGCATACATTTCTTAGAATTAATTTTTCTGTACAGTTACTGTCTTGATGTCCTACATAATCAAGAAAAGTTATGCCATATGCTAATGCAGAACTGTGACTCACCCCTCAGCTCCAGTATGAGATCTATACTTTTTTTTTCCAGAGAAGATTGGTTTTTTTGCACAATCCTAGTAATGCATTCAATATTTGATGAGTATATATATCAATATTCATATCATTGCCCTTCGATAATTCACATCTATTAAATATTGCCTTCATTTAAGCAATATAGCCCTGCTTCCTAATCAACACATTTTCCCACCTATCTATATATAAATGAAAAGTATTTCAGGCAGTATGTACTGTTTTCCCAGCAGTGTCATCAAAATTAATAAACAAATTTCTCATCACTTTCTAAATATATTGTCCTGATTTTTTATAAAATTGACAATCTTACACATTTTGTAGGAGAAGCAGTATAGTAAACATCTTTCAACATTTTTTCAACTTCATCCAAAATGAATGGAAATCATTACTGCCGACTTCTACAAATTTAACAAAAAATTTGGCAATAAAATTGCGTTTGGATTCTGGTTCACTTCTTGATCTAAAAGTTGTATTGTCACATTTACAGGTAAATATTCATTAAAAATATTATCTTCAGACTTCCAACACAAAATTTCTTCATTCATGTGAATAGGTGCTTTATCTGAAATAAAAAACTTAATTTTCTGCAATGGATTAAGAGATTCAAGATCTTGACACCAGGAAACAGTACCACAACACAAAACTGTAAAATATTATCTTGAGTTTTATGTGTTGAAGCCCTTAGTTCAGAATCAAAAGTTAAAGTTTTACTAGGCAAACACCTCCAATAGAATCCTGTTTTGTCAACCTATTAGATTTGTTCAGGTTTTAAACTTTTCTTTGTAAAAAATTCTGAAATTATGCTAAGTCTTTAGCTTCTCTGACAAACGGCATGAATTTTCTTAAACCAGCTAGAAGAAGTATCAAACTTCACATGATTTTTATTTGGCATGCATTTTACCTATTTTGAACAAATAGCATTCAATATGAGAATTCTTATGCCTGTTATAAACATCCACAAAACTACTGCTTTTTCTGATTTATTAGATGTTGAGGTTTTTGTTTTGAAGTCAATGTTTCAGCAAATTTAACTAATCTTTGTTTTTAATGTTACTGCATGTGATATTAACTTCTAGATTACATTGATCAATAATTTCACTGTTAGGTCATCTTTAGATTAATTATTATTTTGATTCTTTGCATTATCAAAAGACAACACTAACCCATTATAGCTACCAATTTCATTGATAATACAGAAGAAATCTCTTGTGAATCTAAATTCAGAAAAACACTGTAAGAGACAGAGAGACTGTAATTAGGTCACATGAGCTATCAGGTGAACTCACATCACAGATTTTATTTCCAAAAAATTATATATTTGGTCAGACATAAGCTCCTAGATTACTCTCAGTTTAATAATTTGAAATAGAAGGATTGTTCTTTTAAATTTTTATGTTTTTGACAAAGGTCTGCCAGATAATCTGGCTCTTGGTTAATCAAGAGACTACGATAATGTATAAAAGGTAAGATCCAAAAGTTTAAGGAATTGCCATAAATTTTCAAACAGTGGTTATTTTAAAATATTGAAGTATAACCCCTTCCATCAAGACAAAATCCTTGGAGAACAATACATTTTCCCCAGCCATATTACAATTTCTGGAAAAAGTGCTGGAAACCTTTTATTTGCAACTTTTGAAGATACTGCTTTTACCTCACCTGATGACAAAAAGCAACATTTATGCCGAATTTATTTCACTAATTGAAATAATTAAAACTCCAACAGGAACCTAGTTAATAGACAGCATGCAAAAGCACTTCAAGATTGAGCGAGAAACTAGGATTAATGTGCAGGTATGTTGTCACGAAAAAGGTAAAATTGTCCACTTTATCATGTTTAAAGATGTTTGATTAATGAACTCTCTAAAATAACTTAAAACATTTAGATAACGATCCTTGTTAACATTTGTTTTCAAAACAAATTTTAAATGAATAATTACTTGAGAATTTTTTTAAAAAAACATTCAAAATAACTTGCTTTTTGCTGTGATTTTGCAGAATATTTTCCAACTGTGTTGAGGAGAGTAATTTTTACATTAAAGCTTTTTTTGGCTGAATATCAAATAAATAACACTAAATTTCTTTTCATTTTATGATCTTGCTCAAATCAGCATTATCATAATGAATCAAATTCAAGCAATACTTTTGGTACTATAAATACTTTAATTTTCCCTTTTTGAAATATTTCCCAATTAATATACCAACAATGCAAAGAGAACATATCCATAACTATACTTTGCTTTACTGAATACAATTACTGCAATCACACATCTCGTAAATTTTTCCCAATATGTAAAAATAAATCAAATTTATTTAGTTAAAAGCAAATAAGCTTTATGTAAAATATATTTCCATTTTGAAAATTTTAAATACAATATATAAATGATAAATAATTTGCACAACAAACTTAGTATAAGAAACTTTTTTTTATAAAAAAAATAATGTATTAAGAAAATTAAATTTACTGAGAAAGTTTAAAGAGAGTCTAATAAGAGTTACTTACCAACCACTGGACTATATATTTCGAGGGATGTTATGGCATGCTCAAGAACGGATCCATTTACACTATCTTCTCCTTAAATATAATAGATGAAGTTTAGGGACTTAACAAGCAAAAGGTAAAACAATTTTATATTAAAATTAATCCTTCTTTTCAAATCAAAGGGTACATTAAAATAAAGCTCACTGCGCTTTTTTGAATTGCATTTAAAAATGATGTTAAAAGGATATACAAAAATGAAATTCAGGATGAAATTCAATAAAATACAAATAATTTTTATAAGTATATGTTTTTTAAAGATTTTCTCAAAAATACCATAAACACTGTTAAACAAAACTGATTAAAGATTTACAATGCTGTAGCTTAATGAAATAATTTAATAGATGTTGCTTCATTTCTTTAACATTAAATTTAAAAGGAATATTAACAAATGTCTATAAATTTGATAGTTTTAAAAGGAGTAAAATGTCAAAGATAAATGTTGAAGATTTTAGACAGCAACTGTATGAGAGAGGTTTGAAACTACCATTCAAATTATTATCTCTATTTTAGACTAAATTCAAAAGCTTTCACCAATCTGTATTTCTAGTAGAGATTTGATTAGGAATAATGCAATTTAGCAAACTTCTCTTTCAATTTTCAGAAATCAGTAATCTTTAAGGATTCATAAAGTAATAACTATTTATTAGTATCTTACTATCTTATTTTTATAATAAACTAGTTTAAAGGAAGGAAACTGTTAGTCTGTTGAATCAGAATTGTGATGTCATTTATACACAACAGCCAAGTATTCAACAAAGGAGGGGGAGGAGTAAACATGATTACATTACCTTATGTTTACACTCTAATGATTCAATATAAAATTAATTATTTGTTTAAGGCAATATCTCCAATACTGAGCAGACTAATCATTTATACATGATCACTCTATGACAAAAAATACTACACCTGCAAAACATTTTTATTAAATTCTTTGATATATTTTATAAAAAAAATTAATTACTTTAATCTTTTTATATTAAGTATGAAAAAGTAAGCAGCATACAAATAAATATTAATAAAAATCTTAAATTACATTTTTACAACATTTTCTTATTTTTAAAGAGCACCACATTTTTACACAGTTAAAAAACATTAAATTTATTTTTTGACAATAAAACTGCTTTAACCTTTTACACACCAATGTTCCAATATTAGAACATCAACTTTGAAATTTTCTGAAAAATTCAATTTTATTCATATTGTTCCATAAAAATTATTTTGAAGACAAAAAGTATGGATTTATTTTTTGAAATTGAAGTATTGTTGCTAAATTAAATAGTCTCTCTGAGAAAAAATTCTAAATAATGCCTTTTTTCTACTTTTGATCGGGCAAAATTCAAAAATTCATATAAAATTCAAAATTTAAAAAATATTTTTATTATTTGGTAAAAGTAACTAAAAATGATCATTTTAACTATAGACTGCAAGATATCATAAAAAATATCGTTATTTTTTTTACTATCGGTTTTGAAATTTCAATGTTCCAAAAATGGAACATTGGCGTGTAAAGGTATACTTTTTCACACAATGCAGTTATTATGTTAACAGTTCACATAAGAGTGGGAAAAGGTTTCTGAACGCTAAAAACTTATAGTATGTGTCGGAAGAAAATATTTATGACTTGACTTTCGTTTCGGCTCCCTCTCTCAACTCCCCCCCCCCCAACCGTTTCTGGACAATCTCAAGTGAATTTCTCAGCTGCAGCAAAAGTAACTACCACGTGCGTTTGTTGATAGTTAGATGTAGCGTATGTCTTATTTGGAGAAGAACGTCACATAATAAGGTTTTATATTATTTTGTGTTACGTCAGTTAGTGAATATCCATTACGCTGATAAGATGACGCATTCATAGCCATTCCGGACTGTAGAAGAGGCTTTGGAATATTTTTATACACAATCAGATGAGAAGAACCTATTAATATTTGTCAGTTTCCCCTAGAAGAAAGTGGGTGATTTACTGACGAGGAAGATATCGATGAAGATACTTTTCAGTCTGTTCTACCAGTAGATGTTTGTTGCAAAATCGAAATTTCTGCAAGCATAGATGATGATGAAATACCTCCTGTATGTCAGAAAAGCACAACGAAAAAAATGCCTCAAGTGCGAAAAAAGATTGCTTGAGAAATGTTTTCCTAGCTATACATGGACAATAAAAATAGTTTAGGACATAAAAAAACATATAAGAAAAAACAATAATACATTTTGTCTTTATTTCTTATTTAAAAAATTTTTGGTAAATCTGTATTTTTCTAGACTTTTTTTTTTTTTTTTGCTTTATTATACTATAGCTTTGAGAATTTTTATATGAAGGTTATTTGTTTATTTGTCCAACTGATCTTTGCCTTTATTGTTTCTAATAAGTGATTGTAATTTTCTGAAATGTATAAATTCATGTGTATAAATTATATCTTCAACTTAATCTGCTTTATTTTGGAATTATATTTAAAAGTTTACTTCAGATGTGCACAAACAGGGGACACCCATCGGGGAACATTTAAAAAACTCTGCAGGGAAAAAAATGATAAGATTTTTCTCGTTCACATGCAAACTTTTAGTTCTTTCCCCCATTTTAATTCTTTAAAGCCCATTTCAATTGTTTAGCGGGTATCATGCCCCTCCCCCCTACAACGGGGAAGGGGGGGGTAATGATGAAACCCCATTGAGAAATGTTTAACGACACCTCTTGTTAAGATACTACTTCTTAAAAATGTATACAATAACTAATTTTTGAATTTAAATGTCATTGGTCGTACTCTTAAAAAACATGTGAAAAAACTTAATGGTACCCGCCAATGTTCCATTTTTGGAACATGCTAAAAATCTTTAAAAAAATTTTTTTTCAAATTTTTTTTCTTTTATAGATCTTATGTTTCAATTTTAATTCGATTTTTATCAAAATTTAATTTATGTTACCTTTGAATCATAGTGCGGCGTTTAAAAGGTTAATTTATTAGAAACCAACATGGCATAATTTACAATAACAAAAGACCAAAAATACAAGTGAAAAAATTCAGGATCTTGAAAAAAATATTAATCTAATACATAAAATCACTCGTGTCACAGTGTTTGTAACCAAACTCCTCCAAAACAACTAGACCAAATCTTATGAAATTTTGTGCGTATATTCAGTAGGTCTGAGAATAGGACGTAAACTTTTTTCATTCCGATATTGCAATTAGTTGAGAAGATACTAATTAAAAACCTTAAAACCCCTGTCTGTTGTTTTGCTTGGCGTCGAAAATCGGTTTCGCGCCAGAAGTGAAAATACTACTTTGTCAGAGAAGAAAGAAAACCCACAGAAAAATTATAGAAAGATAAATACATCACTGTCATTTAAAGAAGTTGTAAATAATATATTTCTGTTGAGCTTTATTCCATGTGAAAGAGTTTTATGATATTTCGAAAAGCCACAGATGATTGAAGGATTATACCGCCAAAATTTATTTTTTACGAATATGCTGAAACATATAAAACATAATGAAAAACGTTTTCCAGAGTTCATTTTTAGAGCTACCATCCATATTTCTATATTGAATACACTTTTAACCTGGTAATGGTCTCCTGCCTTTCTCACACAATAAGCTTTCTCTCTCTCACTAAAGTTTAGGGCCTAAACCGTTTTCAGGCATTATTATTGCTTGTGCATTGATCGTAGAAGTGATGCTTATACTTATCATTTTACTTTCTCAGTGCAACTCTCATATTAAGTATATTCTTATACTAAATGTATCAACAATTTGCAGTGCTATAATTTTTTATACCTACTTTGCTCAAGATAGTTCTCACTTTCAGTTAATTTAGTGACCTCATATACATCAATAGTTTTCAACACGTGTCACGAGCTCTCACCAACAACTATTGTGTTACCTGTATGAATCATTTCTGCATATTTTCAGACTTTTTGAGTTTTTTATTATTTATTAGTTTATTTATAATAAAACGGCAATTAAAAAAACTGTAATACTTAGCGCATTCAAAATTTTCGGGAATCATTTTCAATGTAAAGAGAAATATATACGTATTTTATAATTGTGAAAGGTAGAGGTAAAATAATAAAAGAACAGATACATTATCAGTATACTGTCTTCTAGCATTAAGTACTTCAATTTGATCTATTTGTGTGTTTTGTACAGTAAATAATGCCAGCAAGACGTAAAGGGTCTGATTTAGGGCGTCGAATTACTAAATCTACAGCCATGCGAAATAGAAGAGTTCAAAGAACAGATGAACAAATCTAACAGGATAATGAAGATGTGCATGTGAATATGGCGCAGTTGCGTAAATCACAATCACAAGAGGTACGAGTTGAACAAAATCAACATAAACGATTAGAACAATGACAAGAGCGTTGATTCCTATTTGACACACTCAGAGCAAATGACCAACAACGCCAACAAGTACATCGAGCATTTACATCCAATTCATTCCGTCGTCTAGCATTCGAGTATGAGCCCAATGCTAAATATTACGCTCATTCGAATATGACAATATGTGCTATGGTCAAGGAATGTCCACATTGTGTAATGTGCTTAAATTTAAAAATGAGCCAGCCAGGATGTGTTGCACGTCAGGAAAAGTGCAACTACTGGAAATTGAAACACCACCTGAACCATTGAACGGTTTACTTATCGGTACGGATCCCGATTCTAACCTGTTTCTGAAGTCAATTCGAACATTCAATTCATGTTTCCAAATGACATCGTTTGGAGCAACAGAAATAGTTAAAAATAATGCTGCAAATGGTCAACAATTTAATTCAACATTCAAAATCAAAGGCCAAGTTTATAACGAAGTGGGCTCAAGGCTGCCAATGCCAAAGGAACCACATATTTTTTTACAAATTTACCATCATCCATCTTTCAGTCATATACCACATCCCCACACACTTACAATGAGTTAGTTATATTTTATTTGACTGCTAAAATATTCACTAGAAATAATTTATTTGGCAAAACAACGTTTGCCGGGTCAGCTAGTAAGTATATAATATGAAGTTAACTATCCCTTTGGCTCAGATACAAAATTCCTTTCAGCCTTTTTTGTTAATTTAAAAACTTTTTAAATAGGAAAATTGATACTTGGCAAAAATTAATGTTTAAACTTAATTAAGATTTTTCTTTCATAATTTAATCAAGCCCTTTTTCCAATATCTTTGAGAATAACTTAAAAAACCCATGAACTGAGTTTGTATATAAATATTTTGCTAATCTCTTGAGTTACCTGAAAAAAGAATGGAGTCAATTCTTAAAGAATTCTAAAATATTTCAGCAAACAAGAGCAGTCGTATGGGAGTAATTATTGAGGTAAATAAATCAATATTTATGCCATACTAGGAGGATCAAACAAATAATGTAATCAATCTTGAGAAAACAAACTTACGGCTACAAATTGGTCAACAATTTCAATAACTATAATTAATTTTTCCCCCGCCAAACAACAAAGGCATTCAACTCGCAGTCAATCTCTAAATTTTAGGAATAGTAATAAAAATAATCCTCTTTCTCTATTTAGTACTTATTTATTTCTGTTCAACTCAATCCATACACTGCACCAAATTCATATTTTTCATTTTATGGTAAAAAAATTAATAAATTAACTCTACAAATACATATGAATTTCTCTTGAACTAAAACACAGCATATAATAACCCTTAGTATAATCTTTTATAACTTATATATGCAGATATAAAAAAGAAAGTAAAATCATTATTTATCTAAAATAAAAGCAGTTAGATTTTTGAATCAACTAAATATCGATTAAAAGAAATAAAAAACAAAAACTAAAATTTGTCTATACAAAATATTACCCCTTATATATAATGTATTATTTAATAATAACTGTGTTTTTTTTTTCTCTATTAAAAAACATTAATTTTTTAAAAGCTTATATAAATAATTATTTTTTTTAAATTTAATGTTACACACACATTAACACAATTGTAGTTATCCTTAATGTCATGAATATAAAACCAAAATTTGACTTTAATAATAAAGTTTAATGTTTGTTTCATTAAAAATATGATTTAAATAACTCACCAGAGCAAGCTTGATTTTTTTCAGATGTTGCAGCAGATTTAACCTAAAAATAATTCCAACATATCAATAAGATTTGATGTAGTATAAAGTCTTTGATGGGTTATGCAAAATATTTTAACTTTTTTTAATATATAGCTTCCTCCAAGTTTTTTTACAATGACATACATTAAAATCAATTATATTTTTTCTCATATTAAAAAAATGTTCAGATTTTTAAAAAAAATTATTCAGACAAATAAAGGTTAACATTAAAAGTTAATAATAATATACTGAACTGTAACATAATTGTAAAACAATAAACATAAAATAATAATAAGCAATTAAAGCTTAAATTTTGAAAAACTAACACCCAAGTGTAAAACAAATATTAAGCAAAAGTAGTTTTTATAATAAAAGAAAAAACATCTAAACAACCCTCTTAAAAAAATGATTCTTAAAACAAACTGTTTTGATAAAAAATTTCTTCCCTTTTTCTTTCCTTCCTACAAAAAAAGTTCTCAGAATTTCTACATAAAATTTATCAGGTCTGTCAAAATAGTCTTTAAAATTCACATAGTCTTAAATTCAGTTAAAAAGATTTTTCCTAAGATAAACTGCCATTTCTTCAATTCACTGTTTTATTGCTTAAGGGCAATGTTTGTAAAATTTGAGCTATATACTGATGCATTATTAATTAGATAATTTTTTATATAAGGATATACCATGACAATTTCTTTCCAATTTTTCAATTTTTTTGTTGCTAAATTATAAAATGCAATAAAAAATAATTAATTCAACTTCATTTGTTGCTTTGTTTCTTAAATAATGCAAGAATTGTTGAAAAATTCTAAAAAATTTTATACATTTCTTGAAAACATTTAATTTGCTTTCTTATTTTGATGCTTTGTAAAAAGATGTTCTCTCAATCAACTTGGCTTCAATGAATCAATGGATGTTTTGTGACACAAAACACATTGGATGTTGCCAATTACAACAGATTCTATAAAATACATCAAATATTTTCCCAAATGGGCGTGAGTATCCGATTTGTGTGTGTGTGTGTTTTTGACATTTAACTCACACACACACAATATTTCATTTGAACTTATAGGCATGAGCTCACTCTCAAAAATTCATGTACAAAGATAAATTACTAACTATGGGCAGTCTAATGTTAGGTGATAGTGCCAGAGAAGTAAAGTCATTATCTTTAATAACAATTATCCATTATATCCCCAAAAGAATACTTAAAAAATTTTTATTGCACAGTTGTTTTTTTTATACCTTCACCATTATGTATGTATAGAATGATATTTTTTAAAATTATTAGTTTTTTTTTTTTTTATATTCAGGGGATAAAAGCAACAGCTTCAATTTTGAGACAGCCAGTTTAAACTTGTTTTATTTATGTACATATTTTTTTTTACATATAAAATTCCTACTTTTTATTTGTAATAATGATAATAAAGATTAGTATTTTAAGATTATAAAAATTTATAATTATTCTTTTCATATATGTTATTTTATAGTACTAAATAATCTTTCATTACAAAAATGCACCTAAATCTATTTTGTATTCCTGCCTAGGAAAGCACAAACATTTTTCTCAGTACACCATTTAACATTTGTAAACTATCAACTATAATTATTTTTTGATCCATTTAAAATTTAACCAAATTTTTGTACAGATTCCAAGCTGTTCTGCAAATTTTTTGGAGTTTTAAAATATATCCTTGTATAATATTTAAAAAAATACAAGTTTTTTTTTAAAAAAATAAATATTTTGTTTCAGGAAATTTATTTTAGATACAATTATATTGGTGTGGAATTATTCAATACTAAAAATCAAGATATGTTCATGCAATTGATAATATGAAAAGATAATGAAGGAAAAAACGTATGAGCCAGGTTATTTCATCAAGTCTACATGTAAATAAAAAAAATACTATTAAAAAAGACCAAATTCAACCACTAGAGGCAGCATGAAATTGCAAACATCATTCAAAATTGCTGGAAACATTTCTGCATATTTTACTGTATACCGCCAATGCCACATAAATTCTGTCAGGTATGAATATAAAATATGGGTTGAGAACAGTGTCATGCTGATGCTTATCATAACATTCAGCAGTGCTCCACAAACATTCTAGTTTGAGTGTGACATCCCTAGCCATCATACCCATCAAGGTTTTAGCACAATTAGAAATGATGACCAGAAAATATGCTTTGCACACAATAAACCTACAAATATGTACTGGAACAGAAGAATAGGCCTATCCTTTCTATTTAAACAATATACTGTCTATCACAAACTTTCTATTTAAGCATATTGTCACCCCCTCCCCAATTTTAATTCTTTTTCAAGATAAATTTTTTCATACAGTCATTTCAATTCACAGTAATTGAACTTTTTTTTTTGCAGCATCCTGAATCCTTTTGACTTATCAACAAAAATAAATAAATATTCTGCACCAATTCCACACACAGCAACATCCAATTTACTATGCTTAATTATACATAGGACATTTTCCCCCTTCTTTCTCTCTTAACAGAAAAACTTGCAAAATTAAAACGTGTGTGATTTAAGTTCTATTATTTTTTTTTCACCTTAAGATTTTACCTTTTTAGAAGCATTTAATTCTTTAAATACTTACTTTCTACCAGGGTATGTCAATAAGTAACACGTCAATTGTAAACTAGAAAAATTAGCAAAAATGAAATCATTTACTACAAAGGAAGCTTAAGGGCACTAGTTACGAGCACAATGCAATACCTTATGATTCCATGAACCTCGATCAGGGTTTCTGATTTACCGGCTTTTTTCTACCCCGGAAAATCCCACGAATATAACAAACAAATTTTGTTAAAATTATTTACATATATATATCATTTGTTATTTTTAATTATCTATAATAACTACACAAAATATAAGGATATCTATAAATGGAAGAACTTATACTTCTTTACATATAGAGTTACAAAACGTAAATAAAATAATCACACATTTTTAAAGTATGATTAAAGAAAACATATATATAAATAAAAATTAATGTTTGTATCTGTATGTCTCTTATGCCTTTGTAAATTGTTCCTCTGATTGCGATGAAACTTTGGGGAATGTTTGGACGCATGCCCACGAAGGTTTCTGAGTTAATAAAACTATGTTCCAATAGATGCCTAATTTTCGTTTCAGAGGATTAAGGGGTGTTATAGATAATTATTTCCATTTTTAAACTATTAACTTGCAGTCTTGAAATTTAACAAGCAGATTTTTTTCATGGAGTGGACTTGCAACAAAATAGGTTTTGCAAAAATTGACCCTAAAGAGGGTTGTAGGAGATTAAGGGGCGTTAAAGATAAATAACCCCATTTTTGAAATACTACACCTACAGATTTGAAATTTGACAGCCCAATTCCTATTATGGAATAGAGTTCCTCTAAGAACAGGTTTTGCAAAATTCGACACCCAAGAGGTGGTGCAAGTAGGGTTTCTAATTTCCGGATTTTTCCATTCCTGGGTATAGTCCAGTAATAGTTATTTACAAATTTCCCGAAAATACATCAAAATTTCAAAAAATTTAAAATCAAGTCATTTTAATTGATATCTATAATAATTATATAAAATATGGTTATATATAAATTGCAAAATTTACGCTCAGTTTTACATTCAGCTAAAAATACAAAAAAATATATGAAATATGTTTATTCTTTTTTAAAGTGTAATTATAGAAAACATATGAAATCCATGCTTTTATCTCTCAGGCTAGCTTTGTAATGAATAATCCCAGCAGAAAATGCTTTCTCAGCTTAAGCCGATGTCTGAAGAATTGTCCCCCCCCCCTTCATGTTTCAGGATCGATTTTTAATTGTCTTTAATCAATCCTGAATCAGTTATTTTTTTAATGTAGCTAGCAAGAGATACATTTTAGAAAATCTATTTGCTGCTGGAGTATCATGTATGCTAAAAATATGAATTCTTATATTTAAGAGATTTTATTTGTGTAACTAATTTCTTGTTTATAAAACTGCTATGCTTTTGTTACATAAAAATTTCTAAATATATATATATATGTCTTTCGAACTAATCATTCAGAAATGGGAACATTTATCCTCAACACCAACTAAGCCCTAGCACTTAGGGTTTCTCTTTCCTGGGAAATCATAAAATTTCCATACTTTTTGTATTCCTGGGAATTATACTTTGTTTCTGGGAATTCCTGGGAAGGACATGGGACTGAAATAATCTGAAATAGTTTTTTTTACTTGACTATGGATTTTAACCTCCAATATAAATTTTAGCTGACCGCACTGTTGAAATTTGCAATCATTCACCCTCTTTCCTTTCATAGAGTACAGATCCATTACAAAAGTGGTTTTGTGAAATTCGCCCCCCCCCCGCCAAGGGGCATTGCAAGGGCTTAAGGGGAATTACGAATATATCCCCGTTTTTGGACTTTTTGACCAACAGGCTTGAAAAGTGGCATGCATCTTCCTTTCACTAATAAATAGCTTTGCGAAAACTGCCAACCAAGGGGCAACGGGACGTTAAGAAATAAATATTCCTGTTTTAAATCTATTATACCTTCAGACTAGAAATTTGGTAGGTGTGTTATTTTCATGGAGTAGAGATTCGCTAAGAAAGGGTTTTGCCATAATCAACCTCTAAAAGGTTTGTAAGGGGTTAAGTGTCGTTATATAGATAAATATTCACATTTTTTTAACTCTTAGACCTGCAGATCTGATATTTGGTTGGTATATTCCTTTCAAGGAGTAGAGAACAAACATTTCATTAGCACCACGTTTTGGCATGCCAATTTTATTGGATTCAAACCTACTACAATAGCACAGTCAAAGCTTGACGAATTTTACATTAACCACCATTAGTTGCTCTTTAATATCAATTAAAGCTTTTGAAATTAATGATTTTATTCTTTAAAGCATCGTCAAAAAAAAAAAAAACTGTTAAAGCAAGAATTGGTGTCTGAACAAACCATCTTTTCACAGCCAAACTCTGCATAAACATAATTTACATTATTTTTTTAGGTTGTTTTCTGAATAATTTTTCAATATTTCTTATCAGTTTTATAGTTTCATTTATATAATTCATAAAATATTTTTAAGAATAAGCAATATAAAACATAGGATGTGTTGCTATACTGCTTTTAAATTATAAATCTAACATTTTGTTTAAATATTCAATTAAATGTTCACTTTCAGTAATGTCTTCTTCATGAGATATGTTTTCTGTCTCAAGAGTGCTTTCTCTTAAATATATTTTCTTATAAAGAACATCATATATCATTAGGTATATGACAAATGTATAGCAAATGTGGTACTCTCGGAACTTGTAATTTTTCCAAACTTAACCATAATATTAGCCCCATTTAGGCATCTCATCATTAGCAGTTATTTCTTTTCAATTATGATTCTTTTTCTTCACCCTTTCCTGCTAAGAGGAGATATTCTTTGGTAGGGTGGTAGAAATTTATGAAAAATTTTACTGACTGCATAATTATGGAAGATGGTGTAAAATACTTTCAGATGGGTGGACAAATTTAGTCCATGAAGTCCAACAGGGAGGTTAATGTCTTTTTCAATCAGTTTAATTGTAGATAAAAACAACATCATGAAAGAAAACTGTCAAACAATATTGAATGAAATAATGGAAGAGTGAAATATTTCATAAGGATCTGCCAGGGACATTGTTCATGAGAATCTTGGGTACAGGATAGTTCATACTCATTAAGTACCAAACAATAATAAAAAACAGCTAACTGGAAACAGAATGGCTTGCAATCTGAAGCATTTAAGGTTGGACTCCAAGGAAGGTAATGAGCTTTTGAGGGATATTGTCATGGGAGATGAAATCTGTCTTACACATGATACTGGAGTAAAAAGTCGTGAGCACGATGTAGGAACATTCATGTTCTCTTTACAGAAAGAAATTCAAAGTTTCACCTTTCAGTCAGAAATTGATGTTTATTGTCTTCAGGGAAACCAAAAGGTGTGCTACTGACAGAGTTCCTTCTCTAAAAGAGAACAGTAAATTCTGCAACTTACTCAACAATGCTGACTAAAATGTGATGTGTTATGCCACTCATTAGAAGAATAGTGTGACAAAGCACATTCAACTGCTACTCAACAACTCTTGCAAGTGTCTGGCCCAATTAGTGAAAAATTTAAGGGATATGGTTTCAACCTTTTGGAGAACCCACCATACAGTCCTGACCTGGAACCCTTCAATTTCCACCAGTTTGGACCCATGAAGAAATTCCTTAACACAAAAAGTTTTTCCTCTCAAGATGAAGTTGTCTCTTCTTGCAGCCAACAGAGATCTACAAGACAGGGTTTTTCAAATTGTAGCATTGTAGGGACAAATGCCTCAACATACAAGGAAGTTATATGGAAATATAATAAATGAGTAATACTTTCATTTCTGTTTCAAAATGTTCTCAAGTGTTTCATGATTTTTAAAAATGTGCATTAATTATTGACACACATCCTCATACACAGCTATTTACAAAAAATGCAGCACCAAAAAGGACCATAGCAAAATTTATTTGGCAGATAACATGCTTTACAAAGATCAAATGATTCAAACTACAGACTCTTGCAACATGTGGATAAGAAAACCAGTAGTTAGAGTAGCTGTCATTGTTAGCAACAACCGCTGCCACATGCCTGGGCATAGAATCAAAGAGGTTTTGGAAGTATCCTTGGGTACAGCAGAACAAGTAGCTTTCATATATTGCGAAAGTTAATCTTGTGTAGCAGCAGGTGGTGTATCCCGGGTCAGTCATTGAGCAAGTATAGATCACACATTTTCAATTAGCGATAGATTGGGAGAACAAGCAGGCCAAAGAAGCAATTTAATCTAATGGGTAAAGAACTCTTCAACATTGCATGCCACGTTTGAATATGGCTGATGGCAAGCGAAGAATGCATGGAAGGACAATGGGTTCCAAATCCTCAGAGTTGTAGCACTTGCTGTTCAGCGCACCAGCAATGAGGGACAGGGCAGTGAAATCATGATATTGGGTGCAGGATAAAAATGGCGATTCATTATGCAACAGTTCAGCAGCCTCTCATCAAATCTGACAATCATGATGTTGCAGGCAAAAGCGGGATTCATCAGTAAACACAATATCCTTCTATCCCATTGTCCATGTCCACCATTTATCAGCCCATTGGCAGCGCAAACACTTGTGGTTTCTAGTCAATGGTAAACGACACAATGGACACCTTGCTGACATTCCACTCTGCTGCAAACGGCATCAAATGGTACGAGCGGACACCCAATGCTGCATAACAGACTGAATCTGTTGTGCCATGCTTTGTGATGTGGCTGCATGATCCATCACTGCCATGCACACAATCTGCCTGTCATGACGAGCAGTGGCACTGGTTGCGATCGACCTCGTCGTTTCTGACTGCAACACAATTGCTTGGTTTCGTCCGACAGGTTGACCAATTTCTCTGAAGGATAATCTACACTCACTACAGGCTACTATTCTTCCACAGTAAAATTCAGAAGCTTAGTCAAAACATGCTCAACGTCTTCCACGAGACATAGCTAAACAGCTTACGCAAAACTAAAGCAAAAAACAATTGCTGTACTTTAAATTGCCAATCTGTTCTCCCCTAATATATCACTTGCAGGTAGTGCTATGGTCGTCTGTGAAGTGCATCTACGCTATAATGCTAATGATTTGCATATTTCAATGCTGCCAATGTATGATATAAATTTTACATGATTCGCATGCTTCCTTTAGGATATTGTATTTTGTGTGGCTAGCAGAGTATATATTTTGAATAAGTTTCAGTTAGCTTTTCCAAAATATATATTTTTTTTTTACATACATATATGAGATATCCTGAAATTTAAATAAAATTCTTTGATACCTGATTGCAAATCGAAAATTTAATTTTTTGTCATTTACATACTTTTTTAAGGATGAAACTGGTTAATACCTAAAATATAACAATGTAATAAAATAGCTGCAATGAATAGGAAATGAAAAATTTTATAAGTTTACAATTGCATTTCAAGATGCTTCGACTTCGTTCTATATTTTTTTTAAGGAATATGAGAATGAAAAAGCACATTGGTAATTTTCTTTTCTGGGAATAATTGATATTCTAGAAAATAATTAATGCAATCTAGTGAATAATAGATGTTAATATGAACATCAAGTATTCACTAAAATGACTTTTTAACATCTAAATAAGGAAAGACGAAATGTTTTATTTTTTTATATTATTAGATAAAGTTGCTTCAAAAAATACACATAATTGAAAATATCAGGTATACTGGAAAATTCTGTCCATTGTTACAAGTTTCATCAAGTATATACATAGTCATCTGACACATATTAGGTTCTCTCTTTTTCAATTCCTACCATTAGCTCGCTCTTTCTAGATATTTATCTTGTTCATATTTTCAATTGTTAATAAAATACATTTTAAAGTGTTCAATTGAGCTGAAATTTTATATACATGATTATTTTATATGACAATACGGTAATTTAACTATAATTAATAAAAATTAATTGATTAAAACTAATTATTCAAAAAATTACAATACAGTAACGTTGCCATCATTTTTGGCAACTTTGCAACCATTTTGGAGACTTGTGTCAAAATTTAAAAATTTTTCTCACATTTTTAAGCACTTATTTGAGTTAAAATTTTCTATACATGATCGTTTTGGGTGACAATACGATAATCTAATTTATTAACTAAATTTAAATTAATTTTTGCTTTATAGAGAAAAAAATTAAATTTGTTTCTTTCCCTAAATCTTTTCCCTTCGTTAAGGGTTTAACACCTTGAAAGATAATTAGGGAGGCTTGTGGCGACACAATGGACACTGACAGGAAGTTTTATGGCTCTCAGGGAACCTCGTGTTCTGACCCTGGAGTAATCCTAAAAAACTGGGAAGAATTTCTTTAGACCCCAGTTAGTGTTTGTTTGTTAGCTTGAATTGAGATTTTATTTGGTTTGAATTAAATAAATTTTTTGATGTAGTTTTTTTGCAATATAACCATTTTTTAAAAAAAAAATTGCATTTACTATAATGTAACAAAAGGAAAAACCCTTTTTTTTACCTTTAACTAAAAAAAAAATACAATTTTTATTTTTATACACAAATAATAGCTTATAAATATTTGCTTAAAAATGTAACATTAATATTTCTTTATTTTTATTGCAAAATTACAATTTGTAAATTCTCAGAACACCTATCGCTAAATTATGTTGCTTGGCTATCGATTCTGCGTGTGTGTGTGGTCGCAAAAACCACCTATCGTAACTGTAATTATTAAATAGAAAAGTAACTAAAATAAAAATTTTCTTTGTTGACCTAAGTTGGAATTGACTTATTTTTTTTTACATTACTTGTTATCACTAAATATATATATACTGATCTGGCAATAAACTAAAATGATGATACATGAAAAGTGAAACTCAATCAAGCACCCATGTCTGCTTACAAATTCCAACAAGGAAGAAATGCTATAGAGGAGCCTGTAGAAATTTATTTAAAGTGTTTAGTGAAGATACAGTTTCTGATAGAACATGCAGGAGATGGTTAGAAAAATTTCAAGTAGGTGATTATGATCTTTTTGATAAGCCATGCTATGGGTGACCCTCTTTAATTGAAAACAATACTGTTAAGATCATAATTGAGCAAAATCCTTTTTTTTTAAACATTGGAGATTATTGGAATGATTGATTCAGCTCAACAAACCATTTTTGACTATATTTGGAAACAAGAATTAGTGTGGAAGTATTCAAGATGGGTGCCACATAAGTTATAAGTGAGAAGAATTTGAGTGATCATGTCATATACACAAATCTTGGTTGATTTGTCGAATCGGTTACTTATCCCGCCAAATCGATAAAAGCGTCACAAATCTGGTAACCCTTTTGATTTTTGTATCAGTGAGGGAGAAGTCGGATCATGTTGTAGTAGGGTTGCTACTCCAAAACACAACACGCAAAAATGCACCGTATGAAAAATTTATTATTTTGCTTTATTTTAAAAACAAGCAGAACTTTCAGGTTAACTAAATACATGTTTTTTTATAAATACTTAATGAATATATGCTAGATAATCTTTCTATGCATATATCTAAAAATATTTATTTAGCATACAAAAGTCCCTAATTTAGGATGAAGCAATAAGATTATAGCTTATTCAAACTTGCATTTTGACCCTTAATAAAATTATAAATTGAAAACAAAAAAAAAAAAAATTGAAAAAAATAATATTCAATAAAATCTGTATCTCTCATTTTGAAGTTCTTAATATTTACTGGCATGAAATTTCAGAAAAGCTTTTTGATTACATATAAATTACAATTCTCATTAATTTGAAATTACTGCAGTATTATTTGAATTCTATTTAAAATATCTGCATATAATGTGTAACTACTAAATAAATTATATTAATTATATTTAACATATCATATTCAAGGTAAAAAGCTGCTAAAATATCAGGAAAAATAAGCACACTTTTTAGCAAAAAGCAACTAGTACTTTAGCAAAAAGGAAAAAGAACTGTTTTTTCTAATACAAATTGCATAATAGACATAAAATTTTTTACCAGCATTAGATCATCTGCAGCATTTAAATTGAGCCTGGGTGGTGAAGAAACTAATTGAGAATCAGGTTCCTCAAGAAATGGAATGGAATCCTCAGTCTTTGAAGATAAACTTTCAGACATTTGTGAACAGTTTTTATGTGTTTCAGGTTTACTCCTGTTTTCATCAAACAATTTCTTACACGGTGAAATAGGTACTGTATTAATAATTTCAAATATTTTACTTTTTAATTCAGAATTGTTATCATGGCAATCATATGCCTCGTTTTCTTCAGTAACAAAATTACCACTGGAATTTTTAACTACTTTCCCTTTATTTAACAAATTAGTTTTTACATCATCTGTGGTTGGAATCGGCCCTTCAATGAAAACTTCACTGCTAGGAGTATCTAACTTTTCATTTAACTTATTAATAGCATAGTTAGAATTAATCTTTTTGCTTAAATCTGGTACTATTTCAGAATTTTCAAATGCTTTTTTCACTCCAAAAATTGCCTCTTCAAGTGAAGAATCAAAATTTGTAATTACATTTTCATTCAAATCTTCACTTTCAACAGGAGAATGGCTTTTAGATAAGCAATTGTTTATCTTTTTACCTAGAAGCTCATATGATTCATCTGGTGAATATTCCTTTTCAGCTAATATATTAGTCTGGAATTTTATGTCTGAAGCATTTTTCAGCTCAGCTGCATTATTTGAAAATCCCTGATTATTGAAAAGATTTGGTAACTTATTAAATGATTTTAAATTCGCTATATCCTTAAGATTGGGTGAATGCACAATTCTAGAAGCCAGAGAAATTTCTTCATTAAGCTCCTTCAGTTTCTTTTGCTGCTCGAACACTTTCTCCATACCTTTAATATGTTTCAAAATTACATCATCATCCAGAATTTTCTGTTTAACAGGAGATTTATTAGCTTGCATATGATCAGAAATCAAATTTTGTTTTTGTGGAAAAGGGACTGTCTGGTTTTGCTTTTCTGAAAAAGTATCAAGATCAGAATGAGAAATATTTTTGGAATAAACAGGACTTGTTATAATTTTGTTAGAAGTTGGTTCACATTGAACGGAATCCACATTCCTGTCATAATTTTTCAAATTATTAAAACTTTTAAAAGGACTAGGAACATCACATGCCTTCTGTCTTGGAAACACATTATTTGAAAAGTCTGGATACTCATCTTGTCTCACGGAGGAATAATTTTGTTCTATATTGAAAAAAGATTGATTTTTTGCATTAAATCTATCAGTGTCAGAATATGGATGACTTATTTTGTCTAAAGAATCTTTACCGTAATTTGTGATAGATGCATTTTGAAAATGATTCCTTTGATCCATTTCAAATAATCTATCATTATTATATACATCCTCTTTCCTTAAATGTCTAAATTGTGGATTTTCACGATACATGTTAAAATCTTCATCTCGAAATGCATGCCTCATCGCAGATGGTGGTGAATTACACAATGAAGTTCTTTCAAAATAAGGAGTTCTAGGATAGGGTCCCGATCTCTCTTGCCAATAAGATCTCTTATCGTCATAATTTGGTGATCTGTAAGGTCCATGCACAGGAGGACGATTAGGAAATATTTGATGCTGGTGTCGTCCATGTGGGGGAAAATTAGGAATTGGAGGTGAATATCCTTGATAGTTATTCATTTTAAAATACCTGAAAAAAGACCAAAATGTATCAGATTAAGAATTTTATAAGCCTACAAATAAAATTAAAAATAATCAGTCATTTCAGTATACTCAGTCTTTAAATTAATTTTAGTAACACTATTTTTTTTTAAAAAAAAAACCCCAGATTATATAAATATTAAAAAGTTCAGCAAAAATATGATCACAAATCTTATTTCCACATATTATTGAATACTAAACAAACAAATAATAAAAAATACAATTATATAAAGAGTTTTAACTATAATAATATATAATTATAGGGTTTAATATTATAAAGTTTTAAAACCATATAAATTTAAATAATTTAATACTCTGGATAGCTCAAAAAACAGCACTAAAAAAAAGGTCTCACTCAATTTGCAGTGGACAGTTGTTTATTATTGCTCTACTTGACTCATCATATTTATGAAGGTTTAGCATTACACTTGTAGAAGTTGAAAGAAGGAAAAGTGCAATAAGAATAAGCTTAAGTTTAAGAAATATGAAAATTACCATCATATTTTAATTTCCTTCCCATTATTTACTGAAGCTTTAAAAAACAAATAAAAAATCAATTTTGGAAAAAAAAGATTATATAACTTATCAATAAAACATGCAATTTTTCAACCCAATAGAAAATTTAACAACTTTAGCAAAGCCACAAAGCTTAGCCACAGAAGGCTAAGGTTTAAGAATTACAGATTTTATATGTATATGACATATTAATAACAATAAATAAAATAGATTGCTTTGTTTACTGAACAACTATAGCACTTGTGAAGAGTTTTAATAAGAGAAAATTTATGTATTTCAAAAAATATAAACCTAAGTTCAGAGAAAATTACTATTCCAAATAGTTTATTTTTAATTAATTTATTTGCAAAACTCCTCATGCTCCACATTGCATAACATGAGGCTTACAGATGTAAGCAGTAATACAACTATATAATTTAATTAAAAATGCATCTAAGATCAAAATATAAATAAAAACAAAAGGAAGAAATACACAAATATAAATAAGGGGAGGTACCACATTAAAACTAAAAATCTATACTGTAAACATATTTTCATAAGACATCAAAACTTTCAGTACAATTGACTAACAAAGACAAAACAGGTGGCCAGGAAATACCTAAACGTTCCTAATAGTTAAGGAACTAAATTTCAAGCAAAGAGATACTGAAATTTGCCATCAGAATTAATAACTGAAGAATTATTTGATACATGAAATTAAAACAAAATTTTTTTTAAATTGATAAATTGAGTGTTATGTGACTTAGTATCCTTCTCTTTCTTGAAGTGTTGTATAGTTTAAATACATTCATTTTTTTAAAAAATAAAATCTTAAAATGAAAAAATCATGGTATGAAAATAAAAATTTCAACATTTTAATATTAAAGGAATTGGAAAGTTTAAAAAATACAAAATCTAATAAAAATGCAGTATGCATTATTTTCTTTAATTAAACAAAAAAAATTAATTTTAATCAAATATAAAACAGCCTACAATGATTATGTTCAAGAAGCATGCTAAACAAGATAAGCATGTTTCATCAAGTTGCTTTAATGTACAAGTATCAAAATTTTATAATCACACAACAAAAAAATAGGCAGAACTAAATCCAAATGAGGAGAAAAGTTTAATCATCTCATGATCAATAAATATCAAGTTTTAAAAATTGTTTAGCAGATAAATCACACATCTATATTTTTTTGTAATTTCAATAAACATAATATGTATGCTTTTTTTATTAGTGCTAGAAACAATTATTGAATAAAGATTATTTCCAACATGAAAAATTGTTGCAACATGAGAAGTTTACATGTATCTTGGCTTTTGTTCCGTGCAAAACAGAATTTTGTGCCCTTATAAATCTCAAAATAAAGTTCTTACAAATGTTTCATTCTGCATTTCTGCAGACCTAAATTAATCCTACAATATAAAATAAAAACAAAGTGGAATCAAAAAAGTATAAATGAGAGGAGAAAATTCTTTTACATGGAAATATTTACAAATAAAAGTTACATTTCATCAACTTCTTAAATCAAACTTAACATACAAGGAAATATTTCGAGAAGTATTTTTCTACAAAGTATGACTTGAAAATATGTATTTTGAATATATTACACCAGGGGTACTCAACCTTTTTTTCCGCCAGGTCACATTTATATGAAAACTTTTGCATGGGCCACAACATATTAAACAAATCAAATTATTAAAATTAATATTTTTGGATTTTAATTTAAAACTATTTTGAACTCTTTCAAACGCAACTCACAAAAACTAGTTTTTATGTATTTCTTATCCAGTTATGGGGAAATTTCAATTTACTTTCATTAATGAACCTAAGTTTCTAGTTTACATTCTACTGTCATAAAAACAAAGTTGCATGTACTTTAATAATTGACTCTTTTCTTTTGACAAAGCCTCACTTATTTTTATTTCAGATATAAATTTGTCAATAGCAGGAGGGTTGCAAAGAGTTTTTACTGAATTCCAGTCTGAAATTATTTGTTTAAAATTAGTTCAGACTTGCTCGTGTATTTTGTTTCAAATTTATTCAAATACTTTTTGAGTGTATCGAATAAATATCTGAACAAATGACTGAATTTATCAAAGAGTACGTAGGAAGCATTTAAGAAACAATCTAACAATTTCTGTATAAATTTATACGTTTTACATTAACGATTTTATATGTCTATCAATATATATATATATAATGTAGCAAATTTTATAGAATGCTTTTGTCACCTCTGCATTTTGTGACATTACCACCGACAAATACTTTAATGTTGCAAAGATTTTTCAAAAAAATAAATTTATCTCATCTTGAAAGCAGTGAAATAACAAAGAATACAAAAGCCCCCTGCAAAGTCAGGTTTTGGGCTCCAAGCGCAAATACATCCTTGGCCTCAGTCAGGCTTTTGTCGTCCTAGAAAACCTGCCCCCCCCCCCTTCCAATGTGGGAGTATACATTACACTACTGCTTAAAAGAGAGAGAGATCTTCCAGAAAAAGAGCCATTGAAAGAGACTTGTGCTTAGTGTTATAGTAACCAGCAAAATTATATTTTTTAAACATAATATTTTCACAGCAAATGAAACAGGTTGTTGATCCATGTTTTTCTCCACGAAATATTTAAGATCCCAACCATCTTGAAACAACATATTCTTGATATTTTTCTCTTGGAAAACAGTAAGGTTAACTAAAAATTAGTTTCACCCATAAAATTGTAGCTACTGCACTGTTATGTGTTATCACTAACTGTTACAATTATAAAAAGAATAAAAGTTATCTCACAATTCACCTCAGCATGACATTGATAGCAAAATTGACACACTAGATGACTTGATTCATAGAATTCCTCACTGAATTTTTTATACACTGTTCTTACATAGTGGAATTTATTAGTGTCCAGGGCCATTTAGAAAGGTCCATTGGGTCACAGGTTGAGAATTGATGTATTAGACTATTACAATCAATGCATGTTTTGATTACTTTAACAGTCAAGCATGTTTTTGTTTCCCAAAGCACTATGAATAAGATGATAACATACCAAATCTTAGCCACTTAAAATTTATTTTAAACAATGAAAAAAACACAAGGAATAAAACATTTGATGATAGTAAAAATCTAGATTGAAACATCTGACAAAATGATATGTATACTGATTTCCACAATTCACATTAAAATTGGTAAGCTTCAACAAAAAAATACTTGCTACCGATTATATTTTTAGATTTCCATTATCATCTTATTAATCAGTCGATTAAATAAAAGGTAAGACTAAATTAAATAGAATATAAACTATAATCTTGTGTAAAAAGGATTTTTTTTGAAAAAATGCAAAAACATTTTAAATCTTCAATTCAATAGTACATGTATCATTTCATCAAGTAATTATATTACCTGATATGTATCATCTAATAATATAATAAGTGGTAATTTTTTACATGGTAATAATATATGTATAAAAAATACACACAGACTAATTATTACATTACAAGAGGAATAACAAGTCTTCTGTATTTTTTTTAGTGTGAATTTTACAGAGAAATTCAATTTTAAAATTATTAGACGATAAATATCAAAAGTTATTAAAATATCGTTGATTATTTTCGATTCTTTTTCATAGAATAAAAATCTATTTTATAGGAATTTTTTCAGAGTAAAATTGAGATAAGTATTTTTGAAAAAATATTTACCAGTATTTAAAAAATAAAATAAACAAGATACATGATACGTAAAAAAATCTTTATGTGTGAAAAAGGGCCCTCATCCGAACAAAATATTCACTTAATATTTTAAGAAACTTTCATCGACCAGGTACAAACATCTCCATCAAAGTACACAGATTCCACAATACGATAATTTATTGACAGTCAATTTTCATTTCAATAAGATAGCGATTAAATTACTGAAACGAAACTGCAAAATGAATGTTGCCAAATAAAATTTATTAAAGTCAATTCTTGAATATGTAGTTTCTTCTGCCTCAGGGATGGCCAACCTGAAGCACGCGTGCTACAGTGTGGCACAGTGGCTTGGTAACAGGCGAAGACTTATTGAAAAATTTTAAAAATTGAAGATAATTTTAAATAACACTTGATTCATCAATTTTATTTAGAATGCGGTAGTCCCAGACAACTCCTCCCCTTCAAAATTGATTTTAATGCACTTAATTCAATTACAATCGAAAATTATCTTGAAGAGAATATTTTTTTGTTGTGAGCGTTGGCTTTTAAAAAGGAAGCGCACTCAAGAGGTTTTGGAAATATATAGAGCATTATGTTATATAAAATATCTGAAAGAAAACGATGAAGTACCCAGTGAGTGCTTGCTACTCAAGAACAAAGTTTGGCTATGGGATTAAGCTTTTCTTAAGATATTATCGGACATTTTAAATTTAAGATTATAGGTAATAGATTGCATTTTTTCTATCCCATAGTTGGTAATATATCTTCTTTTCTAAACAAAATTTTGCTTATTTTTGTCTCATTTTAGGAGAAAAAAAGCAA